>NDXB01011646.1:53251-82502 GCA_002631895.1 Agapornis roseicollis | reverse complement strand
GGGTGGGGGGGGGGGGGGTGTGTGTGTGTGTGTTCCACTTTGTTTTAGCTTTTTAGAGCCTTCTCCTTCGCTATCGCACACACGGAGCAGGCCCAGCCCCTGCCCCAGCTCCACATCAGCAAAAGCTTTAGAAAACGTGAAAACCTCTCAAAAACGCTTTGTGGGGGCCAGTGCTGGGGGCACCGGCCCTTGCCCCACGGCCAGTGCACCCCACGGCCAATGCATCCCATGGCCAATGCACCCCACGGCCAGTGCACCCCACAGCCAGTGCACCCCACAGCCAATGCACCCCACGGCCAATGCACCTCACAGCCAATGCACCCCACGGCCAGTGCACCCCACGGCCAGTGCACCGCACAGGGAGCTTGTGCAAAGCTCTTGGTTCAGATCAGAGGAAACAAAGAGATTTCTCGGGCGAAGGGAATGGCCTTTGCTGGGAGATGAGAGCAAAGGGTGGGCAAAGGAGGGAGCTGCTCCATCCCCAGCCCTAAAGGGTTTTCTCCCTTTCTGGCCGCTGGGGCTATGAGGGCAGCCACAGGGGACAGAGGGAGCTGGGGTCTGGGGAGGCCCAACAGCAACTTGGTCTCCAGAGGTTCCATCCCTGGGCACAAGCAGCTTCCCAGCCCCCTGCCCCAGCTGCCCCGGTCCATGGTGAAGATGCCCCTGGTGTTCGCTCAAGGGATTCACGCCGTCAGCACCGAAACATGGCCCGTGCCCCAAAGCACCCACTGAGGGTCTGCCCCACTGCTCAGCCCATCCACCTGCAGGGCTGCATCCCCAGCGCTCTGCCCGCAGCCAACCCTGCTCCCCGCAGAGCACCGAGTGCAGGATGTGCCTCCCGAGAGCCAGCAGAGGATGGGGACACCACAAGGGCTTTGTGCTGCCCGGAGCATGGGGGCAGCAGGAAAGAGCAGGCACAGGGGAGGGGGCTTGGGGACAGTGGGTGCAGGCTCTGAGGGTCCAAGGAGCAGGAAGCACGGTGCTGAGAGGCACCCGCACCTCCCTGCTTCGAACTGAGATGAGGCCAGAGCCCAGCCTGGGTGAGGCGAAGGGACCAGAGCCACAGCGAGCAAGAGCAAAGGAGGGGTTTGGCTCCATCCTGCCCTGTGGCAGAGCTCCTCTGGGAAGCCTGGCACCGCTGGAGGGTTCCCCCTGGCAGGCTGAGCACCGCAGGGATGCCAGGTGGTGCCTGGGCAATGCAGCGGTGCTGGAGAGCCACATCCCAGCTCCAGAAGTGAAGGCAAGGGCGTGCGAGCAGGAGAAGAGGCTTCAGGAGGGGGCCTTGAGCAGGGCCCTCTGGCAAAGTCACTGCTTCCGAGGGCTCTCACTGCTGGAGCAGGCGCTGATCGCAGCGGCCCTGTCCCGAGGGGGACCACGGGGATCAGGGACAGGATGTGCTGTGCCCACAGCGGCCCCAGGCAAGGGAAGGAACTGATAACAGTGCCCAGCTGCTGAGTAACAGCACGGAACAGGCACAAGCTGCTGCTGCTGCTATGACAGGATCTCATCACCACACCATAGCTCCTGTCCCGTGCGGGCCCTGGCTCCAACAGCCCCAAAATACCCATCTACAGCTGATGGAGGAGGAGCAGCCGCACCAGGTTCACCACCAAGAGTAGCTTCGAGATCTACATCGTGTCCCAGGACCATTCGCTGCTGCTGCCCAGGCGAGGCTGGGATCCAGGGGTAGGTTAGTGCTGTGTGCCAGCCTGGATTGGCTGGGGATGAAGGATGCTGCTACTGAAGCAAGTATCAAGAGCCGGACCCTGAATCCCATGTATTTCTAGAAGACAGGCAGCATGCGTGGGGAGGGAAAGGGAAGTTTGCCTTACCCTGGCCAAAAAGAAGTGGGGATGGCAAGAATTGCTTCCAGGAGGCTGATGAGGAGTTGCAGAACTGGATGGAAACCCTGCAGTGCTTCCAGGGCAGCACAAGTGCTAGTTCAGAGCTCTGGTTCTGCCTACCGAGTCCTGACTGCAACAACCTCATAGCTATCTGTGAACTAAGACCCGAGCAACCCCGTATGGTGCAGACAACCTCAGTGCAAACGCAATCCCATGTCCAAGAACAGGAAATCTGGGGCAGGTTTCATAAACCCCATGGTAATGCAGAGAAAAATGAAAGACCGGGAGGGCATTGCCCTTCACTTCCAGATCCTACAGCAATCACTTCTCCTGGCTTGAAGCCCACCAGACCAACCTGATGGGTGGGAAGAGTCCTTGTGTGGAAAGGTGCCCCAAGATGAAAGTGCAGAAGGGAATGTGGCTGCAAGACTGCTTCTGTGCAGGTCTCGAATCTCACCATTGCAGGGTCAAACTTGCAAAAGGAACACGTACATGGGACGGGGGGGAAGGAAGAAGGGCTGGGGCAAAGAGTTATTCATGCTTAGACAACCTTTCCTGGGAGGAGCAGTGAGGCCTACCACCTTCTTTGGAACAAACCAAGCTGAGGAAGAAAAGCTGGAAGGAGAAGCAAGTTTACTGGTGACAGCATCTGCCTATTTCCTTTCTGCTGCTTTCCCTTCTCCCTGCACCTGCCTGTCCCTAACCTGATGGTTTATTTGTCCTCTGTCCACTCTGGGATGTTGGCCCCTGCTAAGGCAGCCCGGTACTGCTGCAAGACACCACGGATGCTTTTAATGAACCCCTTGGACAAAGGGAAGAGGGGGAACCCAATGTCAGGGTAACCGCTCTTTTCCGGAAGGAAGCTCCTGTAGCTCTTCCTCCTTTTCTTTGGTTTCACACTGGGCTGCACGGCAGAGTCCTGGGCAGCCTTCCCCTCGTCCGTTCGGTCTCTGGCCAGGTCTATCCCCCTGGCTTGGGCTGTGCTCTCCGAGTCCGAGTCCTGCTGGGCATCAGCAGCGTTGGGCGTCGAGGCCGTGAACTCCAACTCCTCCAGCTCCTCCTTCCCGTCGGAAAGCTCAGCGGCCGCTCCCTGCTCCGAGCTGCTCCCGTATTCCCCCTGCGACCCCGCATTGTCCCCGGGGCTCTCGGCCATGGCGCTGCTGGCGCAGCAAAGGGAGGCGGGATCCGCGCCGTTGGCCTGGCGGTGGCTGCGCTCCACCAGCTCGTTGGTCTCCAGCCAGGACTCGATGCGCGACACCAGGCGCCAGCCGTGGCAGCGGAAGTGCTCCCGGATCTCGTGCTCGAAGACCTCCACGGGCCTGCGGAGCAGCTGCATCATGGACTGCACCACCCGGATCAGCGTCATCTCGTTGTAGCAGCGGCTGTTCTCATAGCCCTCCTGCAGGCCCCGGTCACTGTCGAAGCCTGCCTCGTTGTAGTAGGGCTCGTTGACCAGGATGAGACCTGCCAAGAGAAGAGGGGACCAAAGGGTTAAGGGGGGGTGGGGTGGGGAAGTTCACTGAATCCCAAGCCAAGGTGGTTGGGGTTCGAGGGGCACGGCATCACCCTGCTGAGGCATCACCCCCATGCTCAGGGATGCAGGCAGCCCCAGGCCGGAAGCCGTGCTTTGACTTCAAGCAGGTAGCAGAGGCCAGGCTGGAAAACCTGGAAGGTGCAGTGGGCAGGGATCACCAGGGGAGCGCTCACATGGATGGGTTGTGGCCTTCTGCCAGGGCAGTAAGGATCTTGGATACTACCAAGACCCCTGGCTTGCAAGAACAGTCTTCTACCGGTGTGATGGAGAGGCACACAACAGCACAGGAGGTTAAAAGGGCAGAAGGGGAAAAGTTTCACATCTCCTTTCCCTCCCCACGCAGTAAAAAAACCCATAAACACGCCCAAAGCTTGCTGTTTTCCTTGGGGTTTTTCCTCCTCTTAATCAGAACAAAGGCCAATCCTCAGTTAGAGGCTTTGCGCTGGCCGCGTCCTGTCCTGCCCAGCACAGTCCCATCAGACAGCACTAGTGGGACAGGTCACCCGGCCCAGGCTTTGTCCTGCTTCCTGCTGGTCCAATGCAATCACACGTGTGTAGCAATGGCACCAACACTGCCAGGCTGCTGGCAGCCTGCCACTAACTGCATTAGACCTGCTGGAGGTGGACCACGAGCAGGAGGAGAGCAGGTTCCTTCACTAATACCAAGTTGTTCCAGTGAAACATTTGAGTCTTTCATTGCCTAAACCTGGATCCGCAGCTTTGGAAAGGAGAAAAGGCTGTTCTCGTGTGTTGTTCTCCCTCAGGTCTGGGAGACTTCAGAGGAGCAGGAGCTGCCTTGCTCTGTGTCAAAGGTTTCTCAAGTCCCAAGCCTCGGCTCCCCATATAGAAAGGTGGCCTTGAGGAAGAGATTTGATTTAGTCTGTCTGTTCCCAAACCAGACGCAGCAAAGCCCTGTGGCAGGAAGCTCTGGGGCTGGTCTAGACACACCCTTCATTATTCTCTACATAGAAGGAGCATAAACACCAGCATCATGTGCAAAACCATGTACAACGTAGGACGGGCAGGTGACTCAGTGGGATAAAAGACCTGCAAATGAAGCCCAGTGTAGCAACCTCAACTGACTTTGGTAACTGGCTGAGAACATGGTGCTTCACCTCTGTCAGCTCGCACCGAGCAGCAGAACAGCTCTGTGCTTTAGCTGATGCAGTGAGAAGAAGGGAAAGCATTGTCAGAGACCTGGGATGCAGCCAGAACTCAGGGCATGAGGAAAGCCTGAACCTGCTCTGACTGCTGAACTGGAGAGATAAGGACACTGCTTTGAACAGCAAGGTGAGAGCAAAAGGCAGCACTAACCCAGCTGGGTGGCAGATTCCAACTGGGTGCCCCCCTACCCCCGTAAGCCTGGGATCCTCCCTCCCCCTTTCCCTGTCCAGCAGGCTCTGCAACCTTACCTTGGATGGAGATGAGCACTTGAAGGAGGCTGGATTTACTGGTCCACCTTTCTGTCCCCTGAAACGCACAGGCAAATGTGTGAGAGGGCTCAAGCACCAGCAGTTTGCTCTGTGGTAACGTCAGAGGAAGCAAGGCCCCAGTTTCTCTGCATTCACAGCAGGAAGGTGCTGGTGTCCCATTGTACCAACCCATCTCTCCATTACTTTGTGCCAGCACTACACCCCATTGGGCCAGTTCTGCATGGAACGGTGTGACCCTACAACACCAGACACCAGTTCCAGCCCTTCCCCATGCCCTGCTGACCTCCCTGCTCACAACACAGCATCTCCCTGGCTTTGTTTATTCCAAGTTTCCAGCTGGACTTTGTGCCACACCACACAATTCATTCACAGTGTGGGAGACAGGGACCCAAACCACAGGAGAACACCCCATGCTGGTGCTGGCATCTCTGCTTTGCCCAAGTGTGACACAGCCTGGCTGGTCTGACACCAGGCTTCTCATCAAGGACAGACAGGAGCAAAATACAGGCCCTGTAGCTACACCAGTTACCTGCTGCAGACATCTAAAACAGAGCCCAAAGCACCCTGAGCGCAAGCATCACCTGAGCCCAGGACTCTGGGCCTGGTAAGAAGTGGCTTGTTCCTGGCACAAGCACTGCTCCCCACGGACAGGTGGATGGAAGCGTTACCTTGCCTATCCACGTCCCCAGGAGGCTGACACACACTTTGCCATTGTCGTACAGGTTGGGATTCAGCCTCCCACTGCACTGGGAGAGGTAGCGGAAGAGAGGAGGGACAGCAGGGTAGATGTTGGGGAGCTGGATATCGAAGAGGAAGAGCCCATCTTCATATGGCGTGCGTGTGGGCCCTTTTATAAGTGCTGAGAAGAGATCCTGTGGAGAGAGGCAACAGAAGCCAGTGAAGCATCCTCTTACCTTGGCAGGGCTGTATTTACACAGAAGGAGAGAGGAGATGGGATTAACTCAGCTCATGCAACACATCTCAAGGCACGTCTCCCCATAGAAGTGGACTTGTTCTACAGCCTGACACCAGAGTGTGCAAAGAGATCTGCAGCAGGGCTTTGGGAACAGCCAGCAAGCCCCAGGTTACTCACTGGTTACACCAGCCCCTTGTGGCTGCCCACCTGCCTTTCCTGCTCAGCAGGACAGGCGGCCCAGGGGCAAAGCACCTGAAATAAGCTTCCTACAATGAGGAGCTCCAGGTTGTTTCTCACCCTGGCTTGAGGAATGCACAAGCAGCCCTTTATGGTAATTAAAGCTGTATTTCACACGCTGCACACATTCTTGCTGCTCTAATGCAAAGGATTAAGGCTAAGCAGGGAATACCAGAAAGGATTCCAGAAAGAAAGTGACGTAGATGCTGAGCCCAGCGCTAACAGACAGGCATTTGAGAGCAGGCACTTGCCATTCGATCCTCAAAGGTCTTCACCATGATGCCATCAGGCAGGGAGGTGGCCAGCAGAGCCATCTCCTTCCGCACGGTGCTAAAGAACTTCTTTGCTTCTGGGGGCTGGAACTCCATTTTCTTGAAGGCATGGGTATCTATGGAAGAGACCAGGATTAGAGCCTGCCTTTGGGGACTGCCACGGGTTCCTTGTGAAGGCAAGTCTATAAACGTATCATCTGCATGAAAAGAGTCCAGCTTGCCTTGGTGCTGAGCCAGGAGGCAGCCTGGACATTCCCACACTGTCCAGCAGCCACGACCTGCATCTCCTGTTCCCATGGTCCCACACAACACACATGGGTCCTCGTGCCCCAGCCAGGAGCCCTGTCCCACAGCTGCGGTAATGACCCTTTCTCTGCAAACCCTAAGCACAGCTCCCCAGTTTTACCTGTGTACCCTGCAGGTCCTGTACACTTTGGCCACCTTTGCTTGTCAGCTCCCGAGCAGCTTGGGCTCTGCTGTCACCACTGTTCCACACAAACAGATGCTGCTCTGTATTTTTGGCCGATTTACATTGGTAAGTGAACAAGGACTCTCACCCATCAAGGACGCCCAGCACAAGCTGTTACTGCTCTCCTTAACCAATTCATCCCTGCAACTAAGCCTGAACAAAGCCTGCAAGCTCTCAAGAAAGTACTTGCAATGGGGAGCAGCTCTTCTCTGCAGCCCTCCAAAGTTACTTACCAACGTGGGCAAAAGGGAAGCACGCTTGAGATGTTGCAGCAGGGCCTAGAGATGCTATCTAAAAGCCAGGTTTGTGTCCCAGAACAGATTGTGCTACAGAAGTTGTCTTAATTTCTCCTCCCTACTTAATGAGCTGTGAAAAGCACTAGGAAGAGGAGAGGATAGCCAATCCAAAAGGCCTGGAAGCAAAGGCTTTGGAGAGGAAAACACTGCAGGACAACAAGGATGGAGTCTGCCACACTGGCCTGACCTGACACACTCACCTGGAGCATACTCCAACACAGAGAAGACTTCTCCCTTGGCACTGGTGAAGGTGACTCCGGGCTTGCCTCCACTCTGCTGGCACAGCACTGGTGTCTCACTGGGCCACTCCGACCTCACCGGTGTCTGTGCCTCTGCTTTTTCTTCTTTCTTTTCTGTTTCCACCATAGCTTCCATCTTTTCCTCCTCTGCAATAGCCACGTTATCCAGGGTTTTCTTTAGATTCTCCTGCAGCTTTTTAATGTCATCCAAGAACTTCTTCTCCCGAGTGGGTTTTTCCAGCTCCACAGTCGGGGAGGTGGGAGACACAGTCAGCAGCTGCTCCACAGTCATGTTCTTCAGGCTCTCCAAGATCTTGATGGCCTCCTTTAGCTCGCGGAAGCTCTTGGGGGCTCTTTCCTTAACGCCTTTCTCTGCAGCCAGATCTGCAACAGCCATAGCCACAGCTCCCTGGACTTGTTCCTCTACTTTCTTCACCTCCTCTGCTGCTGGCTCCTCAGGCTCTAACTCCTCAATTTTTGGGTGGTCGTCTTCCATGAGGCCATTGTCTGTCTCCCAGCTGTCGCTTTCATCCTCCCACTCTGAGGATGCTCCACTGGTGCTGCCGTCAACAGAGTCATAGTCTGACTCCTCAATTTCGGATTCGATGTTGTATAAGTGCTAAAAGAGAGCAGTTACAAGAGGGTTCAGCTGAAGCACAGAGTGTTAAGTTGGTTTTACATGCAAGTCCGTTCTTCCCATGAAAAGGGAGCTTGCATCTAGGATCAGTTGGGCTGTTTCAACCCCTTCCATCTCTACAGGGTGGGCTGTGGTTGATCTACACGACGTGCTCAGTGGCTGGTACAGATTATGGATCAGCAGATCACCACCCTCCACTTTTCAAAGGGCAAAACTAAGGCAAGTTCCAGGTGGGCTGCAGCCATTCCAGTGGCTGGGATCCAGCTAGGGAGAGCCCACAGGCACCAAACAGCCACCTGGATGCCCCAGGGTTTTCCAAATGCAGGTGTACTGTGCGTGGAGTTAGCATTTCTGGTCTTGCTTCTGTACCAGCAACTGTGTTGGCACAGAGCGCTGGTTTGGCTGCCTCCAGACTCTGGTTTTCCACAGAAACAATGCTGGAAGCAGGAAAACATTCCCATACCAGCTTTCTTCTTCTGTGGCACACACTACTCGCCATCAGAGCCCTGCTATGCTGGTTTGGCTGTTGTATGTCACTCCTGCTTAAAATTCAACTGGGACAATGAAATCTAACCCAAGTTGCTGAATAAGCTCTTACATAAAATGTTCTCTTCCCCTTTGCTGCTGGAAGCTGAACCCTTCCATGCTCCATCTGGCCTTGCCTCTTCTAGTTTTTCACATGCTGTGTCCCTCACAAGGCCCCCTGCACAGCCTTACAGACACACTCCAGCTACAAGCACCAACCCAGAGGCAGGGAGCAAGAACAGCTTCATAGGGCTGCGTGGGGATGGAACCTTTTATCCACAAGCTTCTGACACTTGACTGACGGCCCAAGAATCCTCTTAATCTTGCAAGATAGGACCCAGAGGCTACAGCCCATGGACACTCAATCATCTTGACACAGCCTTAAACTGAACCAGCACTGTTCTGTGCCACCCAGAGACAGTTAGGCAGCAGAGGTGAGCTGGGGTCAACACAAGTGACTGCAGGCAGGAAGAGCCATCAAACCTCAGAGCTAACCCAAATCTGAGGCAGAAAGGGAATTAGTCACTCCTGCCATCTTTATTTTTAGAGCTGAGAGAAAGCTCCCAGCCAGCTCCTCCCTGGGCACAAGGACAGGCATTGATGAACCCGGGTTTCACCAACCGATCCCTCACGCTCCTGCCATTCCCCAACTCCCATCACTACGCAGCCAAGCAGAATGGAAGGGGCTGGCGTGACACAGCAGGGGCTGCTGCAGAGCCCCAGCCCTGCACAGTGAGAGCAGCCCTTTGTGGAGCACACATCAGCCCCCTGATTGTGCCTGTGATCCAAGCACATGTGACACCAGGGGGAAGGGAGACAGCAGCCTGCTTTGTGACACTCCAGTCCACTGCCACAGTGCAGGCATTGACTATTCTACTGTAATTAATGCAGAGCTGCTGGCTTTACAAAGGAATCTGGAGCGAGTACTTTCTACTCCCAAATGCATCTCTGCAGTGATGAGATGGGACCCTACGGATGCAGGTCTTCTCTTAGCTTTAGGCTGTCTGCCTTCATTTGAGGCAACAAGGAGAAAAGACACGGGACGAAACTACATGGAGTAGTGAAGGTGGTTACAACACAGTACAACAGAAAAGCCTAGAACAATGCAGAAGACATATCAATGGGGCTAAATGGATCAGCAGTGTGGCTCTATCTATTTTTAAGCTTGCACTCACCCCTTTTCCCTCCCTGCCCTGGGAAGAGATTTGGGTTGCAGGCAACGTGGGCTCAGGTCTGAACTGATGATTCCTGAGCTCTGCAACCCCAAGTGCAGAGCAATAGGAGGCCAGGAGCAGGGGTGTGTGTGAAGGGTGCAGCAGCCTGCCCATACCTTCCTGGTCTCTATTCAAGAGCAGTGAAGGCCAGTTAGTTGTCCAGTCCTCCTGATAAAGGCTTTTCTTGTGCTAACAGAATCGGGAAGCCATCCTACGATAGGGGAAGGCAGCAATAAATGGAGCAAGATTCCCTTACTCAGTGAATCTCTCTGCACCCAGGATTTAAACCCAAGGCTTATCACTCAGTCAACAATTACAGGGATATCACAAGCTGGAACAGGACCTCACCTGAGGCAGAATAATAGTCTTGGAGTTATCAGCCCACACCACTTCCACTTTACTGCTGACATCCACACGAGCCACTTGTCCGACTGAAGGCTGTGGAGACAAGAGCAGTTTGTCAATCCCTTTCCTTTCCTAGCAGTGCAAAGCAGGAAGGTTTGAGAAACAGATATTCCCCAGCTGGATGAGCACCTAGAGCAATGCCTGCAGCTTCCAGCAGGAGTCCTGGGCTCCCATGCTGAGGGGGAAAAGAATCACATAGAAATCCCACACCACTGCCATAGAGAAGGGGAACACTCTCCCCTTCACTGCCCAAGGAGGGGAGGAACCAGGAGGGCTCAATCTGGCAGGAGATCTGGTTTCTGAGCAGGCCCAGGGCCATTGCAGGGCTGTGCCAGGAAGGCAACAGGACCTTCCCTGGAATGGGGCTGCCCTCTAGTGGGATCCCAGCATCAAGGGCTCCCAGCAGCTTCTCCCCACAGGGAGGGAACAGACAAGTCCCCACTGGCACGGGGTGTGCGCAGCGAGAAGCACCTTGCACTGGAAGGAGGTTATGTAGGTCAGCTGAGCGAGCTGGGATGTGTTTCATGCTCCTGAAACTGGAGCTGCAGGAAGAGCCATGCTGCACCTTTTAACTCTTCCTTAGGACAGCAGCCTCAGAAGCTGGAGGTCTCCCCTGCACACCGAGGATGCTGCTTTCCTAGCAGAGTGTCCTCTACAATATAAATTGTTCCCTCTTCCTCACCAGGAGATCGACCAGGTCAACAGAATTAACGTGTGCGTAACAGCTCGGATGAAAACCACAACCCCAGTCTTCTGCTGCCAAGTGAAACTGGTTTAATAACAAATCCACCTTCACTCTTGCTCAGGAGCCCACGGAATATCCTCATAACAGAGATTACCCTGAAACCTTAAGCAAACCCACTCAGGCACGTTTGCTTCTTGTCCCCACTTTGTTCTTGCTCTGCTATAGATTCTGTCACCAAGAAGCAAAGGCTACACCTCCAGACTTTGAGGTCTGATGCGTTACTCATGACAGCAGGGAGCACCAACACAAAGCTAGCAAGATGAGGAGCTTACGATACCCCTGCGGACCTGAGGCCCTCTGACTGACTGTCTCAAGTGCCTCCACTAACAGCTGGTGACAGCATAGTCACGTACCCGTGCCCAGAACCCACCTCATCCTCCTTAGCTGTGGCTCCATCCGAGTTGCCAATGCGGATCACGATGTCAGTGGTGCGGAAGCGGAAGTCTGGGTGGTCAGCAATATCATACACACTCACATCCTCCTCCTCCCCGATCAGCTGCAGCACAGACAGAAGGTGAACATGTCATCCCCACGATGCTGCACTGACCTGCAGAACGTGCCTGCAACACTCACAAGTACTGTGTTATATAGGGTCAATTTTCAGTTGTCCAACAGCCTGTAAGGAGCTGCTGATGTCCCTTCCTGTCACCTCATACTGCAGCACATCAGTCATGGTACAACAGAGAAAAGAAGCAGATATTCTGTCTTATCTGCTCATCCCCACCCTGACTTCAGGTTCTGCATCACTATGATCACAAGACATGCAAGCACAACATTTTATCCCCTTCTGAACACCCAGATTTCTCAAAGCAGTTTGCTGGGGCCCAAAGGATTACAATTTACTTCTGAAATGATCCAAGGCAATGGGAAGTGCCTGACAAAAGCCTTGTCAGTTAATAGGAAGCATCTTTCCTTTGATTCCTCCTGAAGGAAGAGAGCTAGGAGCCTCACAACTAATGAGAAACGGGTGAAGTGGAGCACAACCCCAACCCTGATCCATGTTCCACTTCTAGATGTAAAGGGTCCTGCTCAGTTCTGACAGTGTGGTCTCCCACCCTAAGGCAGAAAGCAGTACACCCCGTTTGTGTGGCTTGAATCCCCCTCATCTCCCAACTAGACCAGAGTCTATCAGGACTCTGCAAAACAGAATTCATACAAGCCCTGAGAAAAAGGCACCAGGCTGGCTATAGGCAATAGTGCCCAGCAGAGTGAGCAGGACAACAGGCAATAGGCTGATTCTCTTTCCATGAGCTAGCAAAGCCATGGGAAGGAAAAATATTATAGTGAACTTAACAAATCAACTGTCTCTGATAACTTCAGCAATAACCTTCAGCCTGATGCTGATTACGGGATATAAACTCCCTGTTTGGTCTTCCCTGCCTTGGAGGCATCTATAAATATGTAGCTAAGCCTCACAGAGCCAAAAGCACATTGCTGTTCCCATCCTCAAGGACAAACTCCACTGCAGAACTGACTCCCAAGCTTAAATGTGTTTATGTGTGAAGCCTGTTTTGTGGCTGCTTTCTCTTGGCTGGCTCCAACAAGCACTGGCTCCCGCACTTACCTCCACATCATCTCCACTGGATTTCAACTTGAACCACTTCACCACACAGGTACGGCCAATATGGTCACCAGATTGTACAACTCCATATAACCCAGGGTCCTGGGAGCTCTGAGCTTTGGGTCACAATGAAGAAGAAAACAGACAAGGTAAGTGAGGAGTAGAGACTCTGCACAGGAACTGAGGCTGTCAGCTCCCAAGCTCTTGCAGCTGAAACCTTCCCTTTGTGAATGACAGGAGGAAAAACACTTCTTCCTGCACAGTCACAACTGTACTCAGCTAATGAGCTGCACCTCAATGGGGCACAGAGTGATGTTAAAGTAAAGATTATTGGACTGGGTGAACACAGCTGCTTTAGGACCACTTTTGAGCTCTATCACCAAGAGAAAACACACTGTCCTCTTAGTGCTCTGCTCTCACATCATACAACCACAGAATCCCAGGCTGGTTTGTGTCAGAAGGGAACTTTAAAGCTCCTCCAGCTCCAACCCCTGCCACAGGCAGGGACCCCTTCCACTGGAGCAGCTTGCTCCAAGCCCCTGTGTCCAACCTGGCCTTGAGCACTGCCATGGAAGGGGCAGCCACAGCTTCTCTGGGCCATCACCCTGTGCCAGCGCCTCAGCACCCTCACAGGGAACAGCTTCTGCCTCAGAGCTCAGCTCAGGCTCCCCTCGGGCAGGTTCAAGCCATTCCCTTGGCCTGGCCCTACAGGCCCTTGTCCCAAGCCCCTCTCCAGGTTCTCTGCAGCCCCTTTAGCCACTGGAGCTGCTCTCAGGTCTCCCCTTCAGGAGCCTTCTCTTGTCCAGGCTGCCCCAGCCCAGCTCTCTCAACCTGGCTCCAGAGCAGAGCTGCTCCAGCCCCCACAGCAGCTCCATGGGCCTTTCAGGACCTCTTCAGCATCACACAAAGACTATCAGAGTCCAACCTGACAATACTTTGTGCTCTCTACTGCTGAGAGACTACCCCTGCTAGAACAGGAGCTGAAAGCAGATGGTGTGCCATCAATATTTCATGGCCAAAAGCTGTAAGTGCCCTTGAACTTGTACTGTTGACCCCCACCAGTGTCAGCAATTGGTCTGGTGGAGAAAGGGGAAGCAAAATGCCTCTGGATCCCACAACCCCTCCATGAAAAAATGAGGGGGTCACGACAAACAAGCCATATGGAGGAAGTTGCCTCAAGTGTTCCTTTCTCCCTGTGTTCTGCAACAGAACTCAGGGCCTTCAAGGAGAAGGTGGCCACCTCTACTCTATAGAAACACTGAGAATTGGCATTTATTCCTTCCACATCAAAGCTGTTATCAGAGTTCAATAATGATGTTTAAATAATGGTTCTCTCCTGATACTCACATTAAGTTGGCAGAACCACTGTCCCTTATTAGGCTTCTGCACCTACTTCCAGTGAGTACTACTAAGGCTCCCACTAAAAAGGGCTGCAATGTACATTAAGAGATCCAGACTGAAGAATACTTTGCATTTAAGAGCATGTTTGCTCCCCAAGGAGAGGATTGTTTTGATACCCAATACCTCTTTTGTCCACCACAAAGTCCCCAGGGCAGAACTCGTTGTTGTCCAGATGATGGACGGGAATCAGCTCATTGGAGCGGATGTTTGTCTCCACGGTGCCATCCTGCCACATCACATCAGCTGAAGTCATCGTCGTCACCACTTCCACAGCAACCCTGGGAACAGGGAAAGGCAATGAGTTACCAGAGGGACTGTGCATGATTACGGCCAGAATGTGATGCTGCTGACCTCAAGAATCAAGACAGATCTCAGCAACACAAAGGTACACTCATGAGCAGGTTGGGATGTCAGAAACCCAGCTCTTCCCAGTGCCTTTGTTCTGACAGGTTCTCCATCATCCTGCAGACATTACATTGCTGCAAGCCTGTATTACAGGACTTCTTCCCTTCCAGGGAGCTGAAGCTGAGCTCACTTTTAATCTTAGTGGAGCACCCTAACATCTGCCAGCACCCACTTTCTACCCGTGGCAGAGGTACAACAGGAGCTTCAAATACTTTGAACCTTAAGAACGTCTCCACTGAAGCACCTTCTGCCTGACAGCTCCAAAGTCATCTTCGAAGCCAGAGCATAGGCCTGGAAAGGAAAGCTAAAGCAGCATTCATGTCAGCCCTTCCAGAAACAAGGAAAAAAGCCAAACAAAAGGCCAGAGGCAACACACTGATTATGGGTAAAGCAACAGGATTTTGTCTGAAAGGAGAAACGTCTCCTTCTCAGCTGTTCACACACACCCATGTGGGTCTGCAGCTCAGAATTCAAACCCACATATGCAACAATGGACCACACGCTGGTCCTCTGCTGTCGAGCTTGACTAAGCTGCCTGAAGAGGCAAGTTGAGAAGTTGAAGAGCTGCAGTTTAGCTGGACTGCCTCTTCTAATGAGCCCTCCATCATTTCCATCCTTCCTACAGCACAGAACAAACTGAAGCTCATGCAGCGTTTAAACCCTGTCTTTATTTTACTGGCCAGGCCTTCCAGACATAACAGAAGTGCTGCCTTTGTGCTGTTTTCAAGTCAATCCATCAAGAAGACACAACAGGCAAATACAACTGTTTTCCCCAGCCCTGTTTTTATGCATGGGGGGCCCACCAGCATCAAAGCAGGGTCTGGAAAGTCAGAGAAATACTTTGAAGTGGAGATAATATGAAGTTTCTTGTAGGACCAGCACTCAACAGCAGCGTATCAGAGAACAAGTCTGCAACAGGTCACATGTGGTGGGTGACGTGGCCCAGAGATGGTTCCTTGGGGAAAGTGGGACTATGCGAAGGTGAGGATGGGAGAGTGGAGAGGCTGGAAGGAAATGCTCCAGCCCTGTCTGCAGCACAGCTTATGCAGCTTCACAAACAGGAAAATCCTGATTTAACATTAATAAACCCCCCTGTTATATCCTCACTAAAACAACCAGGGGTCCATGAGCTGCCTGGAGAGCTGCAGCAGGTCACTGAATGATGGGCAAGCCACACATTGCATCGGCTCCTGCAGGCAGAGCTGCCCATGAGCTTCCAGGTCAGATGTGGTAACTGATTGCAGCCAGCCCAGCCACTCTGCGTTTCTCAGCAGTGCTTGGCAGCATCTACTGACGGGCACCAGCTTCAGCTGGATGTTCAACCAGCAAAGACCCCTCCTGCTGAGCTGTGACCAGCTGCCATGTGTGTCCTGTAGAGTTTCCAGCTGGGGGTTCACATTCTGTGCTGAAAAAGCTTCTAGTTTCTTATTCTCTGCAGCATGGTCATCTCTGCAAAGAGTCCTGACACCTGACCTCTGCATTTCCTTCTTGGAGCTGCCCAGATCCAGTCCAGGAACCTGTGTTGTCACAGGGATTTCTTCCCCAGTGCCTGTATGGTGCAGAAAGCTGCCAGGCTCACCAGCTATGCTCTCCTTAACAAAGCCTCTAGTGAAATGGAGGCCCCAGCAAAGGGGGGAGAAGTGGAAAGTGAAGCCAGCATCAGTGCCCAGGATCTCCATCACACATTCCTGCTCTGTCACTTGAATACTACTTGTGATCCTCAAACCCAGGTTCTCCAAAGCTCACAAGGTCTGGAGGAGCAGCTCTCCTGCCATGCAGGCAAAACTAAAACACCTGAGCAAACCGTGACTGAAGTTCATGGCATTCTCAAGCTACCGGGTCCCTCAAACCCTGATCCTGCCACTTTTCTGCCAGGATCCTCACGTGTCTCACACTAGCTCATTTCTGGTGCAGGATCTGTATACAGTTAAGTAGCCCAAGGAAGCCACTTGCCAGACTGCATCCCATGAAGACTTTAAACATTCTCAAATTAGGTAAAAGGGAAAAGCTGCCGAGATCCACTTTTATCTAGAAACGGGCAGACACAGGCAATGCTCCCTCCTCCCCCAAGCTATGAACCCAATCCCTCCAAGGCTCCCAAGGAGTGCACTTTGTTCATTACAAACCCAACATAAAGTATACTGCTGGCAAAAGCTGCCCATTTCTCTCCAGAGCAGGGTAAAGCTAATAGAGACCACTGCAGTGTGAACCCCTGCCAACACAGAGCTCCCTGCTCATCTGGAGACAGCTCTAGGAGGAGAAACTGTCCACTCCTGCAAGCATGACCTGCTCTCAGCCTCTCTGCAGAAGCTGCCAATGGGGTAACCAATTAATGTCATGTTTAAGCTGTGTGATCTTTATTCACCCGTTTCTTTCCCTGCATACAGAGCCTAACACTGCACAGACATTCTGCCAATGCCCTGAGGCATAGCTGAAATAAAATAGCATCATGTCATGTGGCCCCAGTTCCATCAGAAGCTGGACTGGGACCAAGCTGATTCCACACAGGCCACTGCACAGTCAGCACAGGAGAATCAGTGGTGGTTACTACACAGGGGTGTCGTAACGTGAGGCATGTTCATCACCTTCCACTCAAGCTGAGGAGGTGGTTTACATCTGGGAACCTTGGTAAGGGAGATTTCTGGCAAGTCTACCAGGCTTTGGAAACCCAACTCACCTATCCCCTGGCTTAAACTCCCGTGAGACTTTTGTCTTCTTCTTCTTGTGCTTCCGCTTCAAGTTTTTGATGGAAAGAGGGATGCTCTTCTTGCGCCCAGTCCCGCTGCCACTCTGGGATGAGGCAGTGGAGCTAGCAGAAGAGGTGACAGAGCTCGTGTCATCAGTGTCATCAGCTGCTTCATCATCAGCATCCTGCTCCATGGACTGAAGCCGGTAGTCGGACAGCCCTTCATCTTTCAGCAGAAAGGGAGGCTGCTGTCGTGCTGCTGCTCCCTCTCTCTCCTTCCCTGTTTCCTCAGGCTGCTCCTCCTTGCTGTCCTCAGGACTCGGTGCACTGGTGGGAGAGTCATCCAGCTCACATTTGGATTCAGGCTTAAGCTCTTCTGATTTTTGGTCATCAGCTGCAGCAGCCTCTTTGTCAGGGGACTCACTGGTACCCTGAGACTCTGGGGAGCAGGACATGATCTTCACTATCTGCTTCTTCAGCAGCCGCCTCACCTACAGAAAGCAGAGCTGAGTCAGACAATGCCTGTGCACCCCACAAGCTGCCAGCCAGCTTTGCACACAGAGGAACACAGCACCCCACAGGCCTCTGCACAGTTCACGGGCCCCAGAGTGTGCTGCAAACCAAGGAGAGCAGCACTGGGCTAGTCCAAGGACAGTGAGCTTTGCTCCTGCAGGCTATTTAAAGCTTTTTCTGAAGTTTTTGTTATGGAAGGTCTCAAGTTAATCTATGTAGCAGACAGAGCTATGCAGGGAGGTCACCAGCCCCACTGATGATATCCTGTTATTCTAGGAACACCGCTGCTCTGCTGCCAGCATGGAGAAGCCGTAGCGTGACTCACTTGGCCTAGGATGCAAAGACTTCTTCCTTGTCTCACTGCAGCAAGGATTTAACTGAAGAGCACAGCTCCGTGAGAAACCCGAGGCCACGCTAATGAAAACAACGTGAGGCTAATGGCCCTGGCTGTTAGAGCACACCAGCTCTGCCACAGCTCAACCCCTGCAAGGCGTTGAGTGTGTTCAAGGTCCTGTTTGTGTTCTCTCACAGCATTAGCTGCATGCTTCACCCAGTGCAGTCAGACTGCTGCACAAGGTGACTTGGCTGCTGGCAACAAGGAGCCATTACTCTTTACAGCCACCACTTGAGGAGTCACATTTCAGGCCGCATGACAGTGCAGAAGGTTTCTGCTCTAAAAGCCACAGCAACCAGAAATACTTTGAGAAGATAATGACTCCGTTCGGCCCTCAACTCACCTTTTTGGCAACTGACCCTTCACCCAGGACACAGTTCCTCTCGGGACATTCACACGTGATTTTAGCAGGTTCCACTTTGTCTGGGAACACATAGAGGCACCTTTCTCCAAGCTGCCTTTGGGCATGGTCAAAGCACCCCAGCCGCTTTACCCTGGTGGGACAGGAGGACAGCCATGAGCAAAGTGCAAAAGCAGTAGCAGAACGTAGCAGTGCCCAGTGAGGCTCATGCCAATGGCTCTTCTTCTGGGGTGGCAGGAGCTGAACACCAAATCAGATCATTCCCAGGCACACAGTTCTAAAGGAGAGGTGGGGATCTCTCACCAGGGAATGGTGGGATTCCAGTCACTCCTTTCCCTTCAGCTCCCCTTCCCAGAGATGCTGCCAAGAGACATTTGAAGTGAGCATTGGGGGTTTTTTGCTGTCATCTGAGAGCTGCTCTGCTCCAGTTTATGAATTCCAGGCAGGAACCCCACTGCATTGAGCAGAACTCATCTGACTTTCCCTGCCGAGTTGTGTCCAGCCCAGTTTTGCAGCTGCGGCCTGCAGAGGGCACCAGTTGCTCCCTCAGCATCAGCCTGGCTCCGGGGAGGACACCTCAGCTGCCTACTACATACACACAGAGAACAGATGCCCCCTGCCCCAGACACAAGTGGAAAGATGAGGGAAGAAGTGACCTGTTGCCACACACCCCTTTCCTCTATTCACCTGTCAGCTAGAGAGTACTTGGAGATGCCAGTCCTTGTGTTGGTAACTCAAGCATCTGCTAAACTGATCTGGAAGCTATTGTCTGACATTTTGAAGCTCTGGAATATGCAAGGCATGGATCAAGGAAGAGCAGCATTGTGTCTGATCAGTTAGCAGGCAGGTCACACATAGTCTGTGCAGGCACTGGGTGCTGGGAGAGAAAAAGGGTTCCCTCACCTGGACAGCTTCTCTTGGCTGATTACAGAGGGAGGAGGGCTCACACTGTCAGTACCTCCAGGACAGAAACTTTTAGTGATCCAGGTAACCTTTAGTTCCACCACCTGTACCTACAATGTAAAGAGAGAAAAGGCAATTCAATTTCCCAAAGGCTTTCCTTGACCAGTGCCTAGGATCTGAATACTTGCACCCAGGAAAGCAGCAAACCTGTCTGTGTGTGCTCTCAGAGCCTGGCTCTTGGCAACACCAAGAGCTTCTAGAGTTTTTTAACTCCAAGAAACATGACACGTGGCTTGGGAAGGAAGCTATATACATACAAATCAGCAGCCCAATGTCACACAGGCATGCTAATGGACTTGGAATTGCTCCCTCTTGGAGTCAGCAACATTTCTCCCTTTCTGGATAGCATGCAACATTGAGTTCCAATAGAAGAGGTGCTTCTACTGCCCTAATGATCAGCTCCTAAGTGTATTGGCAAATGATTGTCTTGCAGGGTACTGGCAGGGAAGCAAAGCCAAACCATGCTCAACAGTCCTGTCAATCCACAGTGAGGAATTTGTCACCTCAGGAGAACACATGTGCTCATGTAAGGTGCCCATGGCAAGCTGGCTGCTCCAAAGCACCAGGCAGGCCCATGCAGGTGGTTCTATGTCTGCTGCTCAGTCCTTACCTCTTCCACCACCACTCTGAACTTGCTCTTTGTGCTCAGAACAGGCTTCACACCTGACAGCCACTGCACGCTGGAGAAGACTTTAGAAGGCCCGATGAGGACTTGCCCAGGATAGAAGCCGTATGAATCATCAAAGAAGAGACCCTGTGGGGGGAAAGGAGGTGGAAAAACAGCATGAAGGACTGTAAGATTTAAGATTCTAGCATTGCTTGCGTTTCATTTGTGATCAGTAAGATTAACCATACAGGTAAAGTCTGCAAGTTGCCCATCTCCTAAAGCTCATTCCTCTCCTATAGCAGTTCCTATAGCAACCTGCTCTGTCACACATCAGAGCAGGACTATGACTCAAGGCAGGGAGAAGCAAAGGAACTGGCAAGAAACAAAAGGTGTGCATTTCCACACAAATGCTCTCAGTCCAAGGTAGCCAAGGTAGGCTGAGCCCTGGGCAAGGGCAACTATCTCTTCCATGCCCTGATTCAAGCACCTATAGCTTTCAGAGCCAGAGGATGCCTGCCTTCACTCCTCTGCTCCTCAAATTCATTGTTCAGTATTATTTGTCTTGGGTTGGTTAGTTAATGTGACAGTTCTCTGAAAGCAAACCAGGACAAACACAACAACAGCTCTCTTAGA
Organism: Agapornis roseicollis; assembly: GCA_002631895.1. Classification (NCBI taxonomy): domain Eukaryota; kingdom Metazoa; phylum Chordata; class Aves; order Psittaciformes; family Psittacidae; genus Agapornis; species Agapornis roseicollis. Next base: position 62,212 of record NDXB01011646.1, on the reverse strand, counting down.
GCTCTTTCTCTCTGATATTCAGAGTGACTTTAGACTCAAGAGTGTGGAGGTGGCCAGAGCAGTGTAGGGTAGATAAAATAGAGAGCACACAAGCCTATATCAAGTCTTGTTATTTGTCAGGAAGGGTAAGAGCAGTGTGACAAGATCTAAGTCAGGTAAGTTCCGAGAATGGGAACAAGAGTGACACTGGAGACAGCTCCTCTTTCAGATGCAAGACCAAGTCTCCAGAGGGCTACATAGGATTCAAACACAGCCTGACTCAAAACAAGGGCTCAAAATTAGGTAACCAGAAAGTGGATGCTACAACGAGCAGCAAACATACTGGAACCGTACAACCCAAAGTAGCAGAGAGGAAGATACTGGAGAATATCTAGAGGCAGACCACTCCTTCTCTGTACAGAACAAGAAAACAGCAGCAGCACGGCCTATTAAACTGATACTCCATTTACTCTTCAAGAAACAGGCATCAGATTTTGGCAGAAGTGCTGTCTTAGAGCAAAGGGACCTTGGATTTGAAGGCTGGGATGGATAGGGGCTGACTGCACTGCTAGCTCCTAAGAATTAAACACCATTCTCAGTCAACTCCCTGTATCACTGCAGGAATACAGTGAGGCCATACTGATGGCACCTGAAAGAACAAGCAAGCTGTCACCCTTTAAAGGTGGGAGAGGTTAGATCCCATCACCACACAGGGAATTCTGGTCTGCCCAAAAGCTGGCAAAACCTTCCCCAGGACATGATTTGGAAAATACCAGTATGGTGGCAGGTCTCCATTCAGAGAACACGATGGACCACAATAACAAGAGAGACAGTGCTTTATGTGATGTGGAAACAAGCTTCTAGCACAACACCTTTTCAACATGCCCTTTTCCAGAAGAGGAACAATTTTGAAAGCATTAAATGGAGTAAAGAGCCTTTTCAAGCATGTACAGATCTAATGAGCAGTGAACTGCCTTGAAATCAGCCACCTGACTACATGTTATGCAAGTTGTTTGCAAAGGAAGCAGCTGGATTCATGAACTGTAATACCTCCCCAAACCCTGCTCGTTACTAACATCACCTTTAAGCTACATTCTGCTACACTTACTTCAAGTGAAGAGCTAGTGAAGTGCTTTTCAGCTGTGATAACATCATTTAATTTTAGGATTAATAAATGGCTATAGTTTTGTCTTCTCCCTCCCTCCTGCACAAAAAGCTTACAAGATGAAGGTGATCAAAAAGATTCTCAGGAGAAGCAGAAGCTCACCGAGTCACTGACATGAGGACAGACATCATACAGCTTGGCTCCATCTTCTGTGCTCATAGAACACCTGGAAAACAGACAAGGGACACAGGCACATTTCCAGAGGCAAACACTTCAAAAGCAAACGCCACCAACTCAACTGACACTGCCTGAGTGGGTCTGTCCACACACCCCTCCAGTGTATCACTGAGCCTTCATGATCCAGAGCAAAGCTGGTTACAGACAAGCTCTAAAAGCCCTGCTTGGTATCTAAAGGTTCCATTCAGCATGTGAAAAGAAGTAAAATCATTAAGTAATAATAAATTCAAGGAATCTTAAACACATCTGGTTTAAAGCTCCCATTTGTTATTCACACTGATGCTGGAACCTCAAGGCAATTGGGGTATCCTGCTTCAGTAACAGCTTCAATTCCAGAGTTAGTTCTGACAGGATTTCAAATGATTCATGAGGAAGAGATTTTTGAAACAGTTACCTCATTTCACATAGCTATGTATGAGCTGGTAACAGACAGCAAGAAGGTTTTAAGCTGCAGCAGTAACTGCAGGAGATACAGATAAGGAAGCGGAGCTATTTTTCACTCCCAGTTTAGCATATGCATAAGAGACTTCCAGCCTGAAACAAATGCTGAAACAATCAAAATCAGACACATCCACCAGTCACCTGTTACAGCTCTCACATTGCTTCGCTTAGAAAGGCTCAGAGCTGCCTGCAGGATTGTGGGTTTGGGGGTTTTAAACATCAACACTCCATTTACAAGACAGATGGGCTATTTCCCAGCTTCCAGGCTTATAAGCCTCCTGGCCCTCCACTGGTCCCTTCCTTTCCTTGCATCAGTAGTTTGTTGGACAAAACAGGCTTCAGTGCCAGTGAATGTAGTGAATTCAGAGGGGTTTAGCTCCCAAGTAACCATCCAACATGTAGGAGGAACAGGATTCAGATCCTCCTTCTGGCTCTGCAGAAAGTAACCAGATATTTCTTTCAATACCTCTGGTTAAATCTCTCTCTAGAGATAGCTTTGGATTAGGTCTTCATTGAGAAAGCATTCCTACTACAATTGCAAACAAAAGCTGTTCAATCCTGGTTTCATAAAACCCACCAGCCTCCAAGTTCCTACACTTTTGCAGACCTTTCTTAAGGTAACAAGCCTCTCAGTGGAGTTTTCCTCTCCTACTGAGAGCAGGTCTGGAACAGGAGCTCATATTAAACAGCTATTCTCCAGAACAGAAGCACAGTTTAAGGACCAACATCCTTGAGTCCTGAAGCACTGATCTGCTGGGATTGAAGAAAACTGTCACCATCCAGACAACAGCTTTTCCAGAGGGTGAGCAATGAACGCCAATGTTTTCAGAGACAGATGCAGTCTTACTCTACACCTGATGACAAAGCAGGCAGATAGCCATCAGTACACGAATGAAGTCTGTTTCTGGTTGTCCTAAACCAGATCAGGATTGTGAAAGCCACAGGGGGACAGTCTTCAACAGCAAGAAGTACCTGGCTCCATTGGAAAGCTTGAGGATGACCTGGTTCTTCAAATCATAGACCTTGCCCAGCCAGCAGTCATAGGCTATGTAGTCACCATACATGAAAGGCTACAAAGAAAATGGGAAACAAAACCTTATACATATTAACCCTTGTACTTTGAGCCGTAAGCCCTTACACCATGCAGACCAGATAGCAACCCCAAAGGGACTCCTCACAGCAACTGCAGATCTTCCTATAAACTGGGATTAACGTGCACCAACGTTTGTTTCACAGCCAGCACGGAGCCTGGATTCTCCAGTTCAAAAGCTCAGGCTCTCTCTGGGATTTTTTTCCCCTCACATCTTAAGTTGAAGTGTCCTGTTCAGTTCAGGAGGTGCTCTGCAAGGTAGAGGCATGCTAACACTTGCCTTCAGTTAGTATTAGCAACTGCTACCCCTGAGACTAACTTCCCATGTCAGAGAAGCTTGTATACCACTGCCTTTCCATAGGCTATGTCCTGAGAAAGGCTGTGACACTCCAGCTCTTCACTCCCAAATCACCTTTATCTCCGAGGAAAAAGAATGATGAAATCCTGCCTGGTCTCTGGAAACCATCCACCCACTCAAGGGGAGAACCAGATCTGGTTCAGACTGTTCCAGCTCAACAAGAAAGATGCTCAACTCCTTTCAGTGTTTTATTAGCCTGTTTAAACAGTACCAACAGCTCAAAAGCTGTGTGCCACTGCCATGGGGTTGCCCCAATCAGGTTGGCACAGCAGTCCATCTCAGTTCTCACACAACTGAACGTCAGCCTTGCCCTTCAAGTCAATTTGGCCTCAGCTATGTGATCAGAAACACAGAACAGATGGGGAGATGAGGTGATGCTGCATCATCTTCTTCCAGGGAGGATGCCTGCAGTACGTTTAAAATAAAACCAAGCTGCAGATGCTTTCTGCACAATATGGATTCTTCCCTTGTGTGTGTTACTTGGAATACAGCAGCATCCCTCCAATCCACCAAGCCCTGGCTCCCACATGGATTTGGGCTGTGTTCTCACCCAGATATGTTGCAGATCTTTACTGTTGACAGGGTAGAGGATGCAGTTGGTTCCTACCAACTTCACAGCACACTCTATGTTGACATCAATTACAGTTCCACACTGGCTGTCCTGAAAAGGCAAAAGACAAAAAGAGTTTATCACCTAGGGAAGGTCTTAAACACACACACACATATGTGCTCCACACACATAGTGCAGAGGCAAGTAGCCCTTCAAGCCTGTTCAGTCTTACCCTTCAGGCTCTCATTCTGAAGGGGAACTTAAGAGGACCCTAAGCAACTCAGAAGGTGAGATCACTGTTAAGTACCTGTAATGTTTTCTTCCCAGTGAACACAGCTGCTAAAGCAGCAGCCCACAGAATGCTGCACCTGGTCAAATAAGAACAGTGTCAGGTGATTAGAACTTGCTTTAAAATCTGCCTGGCTCCTTGGTCTATGCAAGGGAGCAGACGTCTGCAGCTCCATGGGACCTTCCTGCAGGTACTGCCCTGAGACAGTAAAGGCAGAGGTAGATTATCAACCCCAAAGCAAAAAAGAGGGCTCTGGTGAGTCCTTAGAGCAGCCTTCCAGCTGCTCTGGGGCTCCAGGAAACCTGGAGAGGGGCTTGGGACAAGGGCCTGTAGGGCCAGGCCAAGGGCAATGGCTTGAACCTGCAAGAACAGGGGAGACTGAGCTGAGCTCTGAGGCAGAAGCTGTTCCCTGGGAGGGTGCTGAGGCGCTGGCACAGGGTGATGGCCCAGAGAAGCTGTGGCTGCCCCATCCCTGGCAGTGCTCAAGGCCAGGTTGGACACAGGGGCCTGGAGCAAGCTGCTCCAGTGGAAGGGGTCCCTGCCCGTGGCAGGGGTTGGGGCTGGAGGAGCTTTAAGGTCCCTTCCAACACAAACCAGGCTGGGATCCTGTGACTTCTTTAAAGCTGTGACTTGTTCATGTCGAGCTCAGCTTTACAGGACACAAGAAATGGTCTTCACATACCTCCATGCTGAAAAACTAATCGAACCCTGGCACCTTTAGTCAGGTTTCCAGGCAGAGCATTCACAGTTGCTCCAATCAGGAGGAGGTTGTCATTATCTCCCTCATTTCTTAGCAAAGTTTCGACCTTTTTAACCCCCAGGAAGCTGATACGTGCTGTCAGGAGCCTTCTGGGGGTGGTTTGGCAGGGAGCACACAAAGTGCAACGTGTTGCTCATGCATATGGCCAAGGCCTGCAAGGAAGGGCTGCTAACCCCAACACTGTCAGAGCAGCAGCTGCCCTGGCCTCCTGGCACAACTGATATGGATTTATTAACAACTACAAGTCCATTATACAAGCTGTCTGAGGGCCTGTGTGACAAACACGCTGGCATCAGAACTTCTGAAGGTGTCCTTATCTCAAGCATCAAGGTCTCTGCTCCAACAGGACTTGAGCAAAGCACTCAAAGGGCTTAAACCCTGTGAGAAGTGGATTTGTTTTGCTCAGTCCCACTTGTAAACACGCTGCTCTTCTGATTACATTAAGTATTTATTCAAGGCTTTCACTCTGAACCCCAGGGCAGCCCTTTTGGGACTTCAGGAGCTTGCTGGTGTTCAACACATCCAGCCCCATCTTGGGAGCTGGTAGTTAAGAGCACGGACACCCTACAGACACCCGCAGTCCAGGATAATTCCTGGACAGATTGCTCAGCCCATTTGGCTGGCTGGTTTTCCACCTGCCTGTTGCAAGTCTTCCTTCCTCACATCCCATTAAAGCTGTGCTCTGCAGCCTCCTGGCTCCTGAGGCAGTGATGACAAGGAGTGGGTCCTGCCCCATGCATTGCCCGTGCAAAGCTGTGCCAGCACGGCCAGGAGGGCTGGCAGAGCCTGAAGCACTTGGGCTCATTCCCTCCATCTGGTCCACGTCGCATTCCCGTTTCTTTCTAGAAAGGCCGGGAAGCGATGGGAGCTCCCATGGCAGACAGCAGCTCGCAGCCTGCCCAGGCTGCCAGGATAGAGCCCAGCAGAGCTGCTCTGTATCTCTCACCTGAAAAGGAGTTGCCAGAACTCCCCCAGATCCACAGCAACCACTGCCAGCAGGACTGGAGCTGCAGGATGAGCCAGGCCAGCTCACAAGTGGCACCTGCTCCACAAGCCCACAGCTCCTGCAGGCTGCAGCACAGCCACCACCCTGCTCTGCCTGCACATGAAGTTAAATCAAGCATGCCCAGTCCATTCTCTGCCCAGGCCCTGTGGTTTAGGTTGCTCAATAGTCAGAACCAAAAAAACCCCCTCAAGCGACAAAATCCCTTGCTCCATGCTGAGCACTTCAGAGTTCTTTTTGCCTTTATCAGGAGCCAACATGACAGCAGCTTTGAGACATCAAGCAATCCAACACCTGAGGCTCCTATGCATCATCTTGTCTCTGGGCCTAAACCCCCTCTTTTATTGATGCTTAAAGTGATAAACCCAGGACCAGGGTGACACCAGCACCCTCTGCCCATACTTTAGTGACAGCTTCCAGATAGAGAAGGTGCCTGCACCACCCTACAAGCCAGCCTCCCATCTAACACAGCCGGGTGCCATCAGCCATGGGTTTAGTTCATCTTGCTTCATCTTCCAGCAGCACTTGAGCATGCAGAGAGCCCTGGCTGTGGTTAGGAAAGCAGAGATCAATGCTGGGAGCTGTTGAGTCACAGCTCTCCTCCCTCACCTGCCACTGAACCTGTGTTTATTGGGAGTTTATTTACTTCCCTGTCACATGAAGCACCAGCCTGTGACAGGGGAGGCAGATCCGCAGCTGAGGGCTTCTGCTGAATCATTCCCATTACAGCAGCTCAGCAATGCAGTCCTGGAGCAAGAAGTCACCACCGCATCCAGTCACCACTGTCATCCAGGGCAGGCTCCCCCATCAGCTCCAGCCCAACTGGCCCAGCCTGTTCATTAGATGTTCTCATTAAAGGATGGAAGGAGCTGATATTTCACAGGTCTAGTCCAAAACCCATGAACCTCAATTAAGAGCTGGAAAAGGGAGGGGGCTGATCTGAAGAAGAGTTGCTGGGTTCAAGTCCCACTTAAAGCAGAGTCAAGTGCACTTCCTCGACTTCCTTCTTGCTTCTTCTGGTTCTCTGACAGCAAGCACCACACTGGAGAGATACTGAAGAGTTAAGCAGTGAATGGAGAAGACTCTGCATTCCTCATCAGAGACAAGGCTTTAAGGCAGAGCAGCAAACTCCAAGCTGAAAGAACAGCAGCTTAGCAAGAACAGGCTTCAATTCTGCGTCTTCTACCTCCCATCATTCTACTCTTTCCTTCATCACTCTCTTTTCTAATAAGGTCTTTATAACAACCTCTTACGCCTTTATTTAAGAGGGCCAGCATAGCCCGGCGCTCTCTGAAGCAGCACAATCCACACTGCAGACACCTATATACACTCTTTCCCCAAAAGAGCCTATTGCCTGGAAAAATGAACTCTACCACCTCCAGCACTTCTCATCCACCTGGATTAGACTCAGAGGCCCAACAGCATCCAGAGGGAATGATCTCATTTTCTGCATTACCCCTGAAGCAGCCTTTCCCCACACTCAGTGCTCGATACAAAGCACATGAATTTGAGTCAGCTCTTCTCTTGAGGAACAAAGGATTGAGTCCTTCCCGCTCAAGGTTAAAAACAAGCCCTAAGAGTGTGTGGTGAATACAGAATAGGTTCCACCCTGTGCATTTGCCAGGCCAACTGGTGCAGGGCAGCCATCCCACATCCTGCACTTGGCAGGCTGGCACCTGCAGAGCTTCTGGTTTCGATTTCTATTCTGCTTACCAGCAAAGGCTTTCTTTGGGATAGAAGGGGTTTGTTTCATTTACCACTGACATTTAGAACATGCTGGAGGGGAAGGTAAAATATAAGTCATCTTCAGGCTTGCCATGCTTTTGAATAGAGGAAGTAATTTGAGTTATACCCTTTCAGTTAAAGAAAACGAAGTTGTCAGCCACCAGTACAAATGGTCAAGCAAAAGCAAGTGTTTACACATGCAAACAGACAATAAAGGAGCGTGCAAAACAACCGCTGGGTAATTTATCTGCTGATACACGTGCAGCAAGCCACAGAAGCCAAATTCTGCTCAGATGAGTATGGAAATTGCAAACAAAAGCAGCACATCCACGTTTGCCAAGAGAACAATTTGCTGTCCTGAAAGCTTAAGCGGCACTGGAGAACAGTGAGTTGAGAGGTAGGACTCAGAGCATCCCTCTGTGCGAGGAGGGTACACTGCAGAGTCCAGCTGTGCCAGGTACAGTGGTGTGAAGAGCTGATGTTCCAATTTGCTTTCATTATTGGGGATTGAAATGCTTTCATCAAGCTGCAGCTTTAACAGCATCCGTTGACTCCAAATTTCCATTTCAAAACCAATGCAATTTCTTAAGGAAATGCTTTGTTTCAGCATTTTTCAAATTACCCTTCAAGTTTCTCCTCCCTTCTCTTTAGAACATTCGGTGGTAAAAAAGGGGTGGGTTTAACTTTTTAATGAGCAAAAAGAAAGGCTTTATTTAAACCCCCAAAACACCCAGGTCAGAGAATGGCCTTCCCCATCCGTGCACCAGGCTGGGCACCATGGGGTGCAACTGCAGCAGCCAGTGGCCAGCTGCCTGCTTCATCACAGCCTTGGTAGCCACGTTGCTGGAAGCAAGTCAAGAGAAGATGCAGGCACATGGCAAGCCATATGGCTTGGGGTTATAGGTTAGATGTGAGCTACAGTAAGAAGCTGCCAGCCTAGCTAAGCCCCTCAAGAGACCACAACTCAGCTGACGATCCAAACTGAACACAAAAACCAAATCCACACATCTCTACTAAGCACAGCTACAACAGAACGAGTAGGACTTAAAATAGTGGGCAGAAAGAACACAGGTAAGGATTACAGAGGTAAGGATTACAGGCTGCTTGCTTTCTGTCAGTCTGTGTCAGATGCTTTAGCAGTGCTGGGATTTGAGGTCTATCTGGGAGATGCCGGACAGGATGGTGCTCACTGCAGGCTGAGAGGTCTTCCTGAAAACATTCCCTCCAAATTCTCTACCGCAGCACACCAAAAAGCAAGCAAAGCAGTGATGATGTGACCTGCCCCTGCTTCAGCCTCCCCGTCAGGTCATAGAATCATAGAATAGTCAGGGTTGGAAGGGACCTTAAGATCATCCAGTTCCAACCCCCCTGCCATAAGCAGGGACACCTCACACTAAACCATGCCATGCAAGGCCCAACCTGGC
>NDXB01011646.1:13859-53191 GCA_002631895.1 Agapornis roseicollis | reverse complement strand
GGACCTTAAGATCATCCAGTTCCAACCCCCCTGCCATAAGCAGGGACACCTCACACTAAACCATGCCATGCAAGGCTTCATCCAACCTGGCCTTGAACACTGCCAGGGATGGAGCACTCACAACCTCCCTGGGCAACCCATTCCAGTGCCTCACCACCCTCACAGGAAAGAATTTCTTCCTTAGATCCAATCTAAACCTCCCCTGTTTAAGTTTGAACCTGTTACCCCTTGTCCTGTCACTACAGTCCCTAACGAAGCATCCCTCTCCAGCATCCCTATAGTCCAGGACAGATCCATGCTCCTCATCCCAGCATGGACTGACTTAAAACTTAAACGATGGCAGGATAAATGAGCTTCTTGTCTCATTACTTGGCATTATCAGGCTTGCTTGCTTGCTCAGGAGCCCTTTGCAGATATGCAACAGCAGAGAGGCAGCCTTATCAGCATTTCAGTTTCAAAGGATGCAGCTAGGTCTATCAAACACACTAAAAATAGAACATGCTCAAAGCATTCCTGTTCAGTTCCATTCAGGCAATTTGGCAAGCCTCAGAAATCTATGCAGCAGTATCACAATCAAAACAGGACAAAGAAAAAAGCACTTACACTGGAGCTCATATGTCTGACCACATCTCGAGGGACCACAGAGCGATCTTCAAGCTTCAGCTAAAGGAAGACAGAGAGAGACTGAATTTAGTGACCCCCGATGATACTTAGAAATAACACGACAAATACAAATGCACAATATCCCAATCCTCCAGACAGGGGGTTTTCAGCAGAGGATGCTGAGGCACTTCCGTACAGAGTTAACCCCATTGGCACAAGCACAGAATCCAGTTGCCAGATCCAACCCCAGCAACCAGGCGCTCCGTCCATGACCGTGCTCTAAATCAGCAGATGCATCAAAAAGGATGCAGACATCCTGACTCGTTCATCACTTCAAACCTCCCTCTCCCCTCTTCCTCCATCTGCACCACACATCCTTTCGTACCCACACCCAGTCTTTGCACCAGGGAAGTCAGATGACACAGGAAGCAGCACATCACACCTCAGTCCTGTGTCTCATCTTGCACACAAGATACCCCCAAGGATCTGTGGATATGTTTGGCCAGCTACATTTGAAGCAAGGTACTGTATGGTGGAGTCTTAGCTAGCAGAGGAATTGGTGCTAAATTCACTGCAGCAAGCAATTGCCTTGAGGAAAAAAAGGCAAACAAATGGCTGTTGCCACACTTAGTAGCCCCCAGGTCCATGCAGGTAACACAAAATGTTGGGAAGAACATGGATGAAGCCAAAGCACTGCTTGCACTCCTGCTAAAGCACTTGCTGGCAAAGAGCTAGAGCTAGCAACAAGAGGTGGCTGGACCACCATTACAAGTTCTGCATTCATTCATGCAGAGCTGGTGCAGCAGGAGTCAGGGTAAGGGGAGGCATCACTTGATCAGTCTTCAGTGATTACTGGTCAATAAACCAAGTGGTAGCCTTCCAACAGTGATCCTCCATCAAGCTGCTTCAGTGATCTCAACGCTATCTGCAGACCATTAAGTGGCATCAACAAGCTCACAACTACAGCACGCCGTTGCCATCAAATACACTGGTACCAAAATGCTACACAAGGAGTAATGCCCTGAGCATACTAACAGGGAGGCCACAACTCCTGTTTCAGGCTTGCTCAGCCTCACAGCAACTGAGTTGAGATGCCCTTCTGCTGAACAGGAGAAGGGAGAAGTTCCTCAGTGGTCAAGAGCATATCTGCATTGGTGCATCATTCTGAGCCCAGCAGACACACTCATTACACATCCCAAGTGCAGTGTCAGGGACAGAGCCTCTTCCACATCTCACCTTCAGCATCCACCTTTCCACTGCTGCTGCATTCCTTGCTTTTTCTTGTGGATTCCAGCCTAAAATCTACTGTGCTTTGTCAGCATTTCATCCTAACCCACGCCCTGGCTTCCAGCCTGCTTTACTAAATTAGACATAAATCTATAATTCAAGGACGAGATCCGGAATCAACCCAAAGCACCTGAGTACTTATGGCCTTCTTGATGGTGTATTTCAGTAAGAGAGGAAAGGAGCCAGCCAGTCAGGCTTTTAGACCCAGCTTCTGCAGTCAGAACTTCACCAGAGTGGGCAACCTGAAGGCCACAGCCCATTTCCAGACTGTGGAAGTGTTTTCATTGCCTCTCACATCCCACCAGGGTATATAGAGCACATCAATTTTTATAGAGCTTTCTAAACTTGTTAAAATAAGCACTGTATAGACAGCCTCTTACCATCCAGAACCAGAGCATTCACCTTCCAGGAAGGACTCAAGCTCAAGCAGCAGTTTGGGTATTTGAACTGAAGCTCTCTTCCTGCAGAGCTCTGAGTCTATAATGATACCTTCACTTCAACATGCATCAGGGCAACTTAATCTCTGACACATGGTGTTGAAATTGATGTGTTATGTTTTAACATACCATTGAGCCATACCGTTCTGCTCTGTATGAAACAGTACCTGAAGAACCCAGCCTGTCAAGGTGATCCGATGCTACCTGACAGCGTTGATACTTGTGCACCAGTCAACTCTAGTAAATCACAGAGGTTGTAAATGAGCAGCATCCCCATTCTGTGATCCTTCCTTCACACAAACTCTTCCCAAAGCAAGCCATAATGCTTCCTCTGCAGGGGCCCTACAGCTCACCTATTTTCAGATGGCTATTTTTAAAGGCAGCACCACTATTTTCAGCTTCGTGTGCCAGACCCACCTGCCTCAAGTTGCCAGGATAAGCTCGCCACAGAGGAAGCAGGATGCCAGCATCAACAATGAAGACTCGGCAGGTCTGTCAGCACACACAAGACTCTGAAACCCCAGAAGAACCCCGACCAGAGGAAGCCAGAATGACACTTGTCATTCCTCCTCTTGCCTGTCATACCCAGAGTGATGGGCTCGTCAGCAGCAGGTCAGCCCCCTCACTCAGCAGTGAGAGCACTCAACATTGAAGCCTTTTAAAATAGGCACTTGCAGCTCAGTTGCTATATTTACCCCTATGAAAGGCAGTATTAACATGAGTTTGATGGTCTAACCATGCACCTTGATAATGGCTCCAAGAACGATAAATACCAGGTTCCCAGCAATGCCCTCAGCTAGTCCTGCTCTCCTGTGAGCCACACTGGGCTCCACACCCTCCAAACACCTCATACACAAGGCATGAGGAATAAGCCCACATTCCTGTATGTTAAATAAGGCAAAACAAGGACATTCATCAGTGAACACTCATTTCACCCAGGCAAAGAGGGACACCCGACATGCACCCACCTGGACTCTGTTATGCTGGTGAGTGCACTGACTGCAAAAGAGCTCTGGCCCCCATTTATTTCCTCCCCTATTCAGATGTTCTCTTGGCGCTCAGCATGGAATCAATACCTAAGCTCTACAGTAGACCTACCAGCCAAAAGGCACCAGCTGCAATCTAGAGAACATCTGATACTTCAACACATCTGAAGATGCTCTTGTACCACATGCAGCAGAAGGGATACAGAAGTATTTGATTTCTGCGTAAGAACAAGCACTAACAGGAACACAGTTCCTTTCCCAGCTGAATCTGCACACCTTAAGTGAAATAAGGCAGCATCATGGCTCTTAACTAAAGCTGGGTAGGGCTAGGACAGAACAGACAGGCTGAGAGCTGGGCTGGGGCAGCTGGACAAGAGAAGGCTCCTGAAGGGGAGACCTGAGAGCAGCTCCAGTGCCTAAAGGGGCTGCAGGGAGCCTGGAGAGGGGCTTGGGACAAGGGCCTGTAGGGACAGGCCAAGGGGAATGGCTTGAACCTGCCCCAGGGGAGACTGAGCTGAGCTCTGAGGCAGAAGCTGTTCCCTGTGAGGGTGCTGAGGCGCTGGCACAGGGTGCCCAGAGGAGCTGTGGCTGCCCCATCCCTGGCAGTGCTCAAGGCCAGGTTGGACACAGGGGCTTGGAGCAAGCTGCTCCAGTGGAAGGGGTCCCTGCCTGGGGCAGGATGAGCTCTAAGGTCTCTTCCAATACAAACCAGGCTGGGATTTCAGCCTAGCTACTGAGCACTAACTCATTAAGAATTGGCATCTTATTGCTTCCAACCATTTGTCTACCCTTTTATCAGAAAGAAACTGTTCATTTGAAGCATCTTTGTGGGGGTTATTTATTAACTGCAGAGGTTCGGAGCTATGTCTGTGACTATAACTAGATCCTCACTTTAGCAAGCAGCTCAGCAGGTAGGTATAGGCATCCTTGGCCAGGGCTGTGCTGAACCCACACTCTAACTCTTTGGGTTTAACCTCTCAACTCCATAAAGCAAATAGGAGACACACAGGCCCAATTTTCCTCTCCAAAACTACTGTGTGACAAGAGATGAAACCCAGAGCAATTTCTTCTGATGATCTGGACTTGCCATCAGTGCCAAGTGCTGTGGCAGGTAAAGAAGCAGCAATTACTTGTGAAGTTTAGTGACAGCTAACACAGGAGTTGCTGAGACTGACACAGGGACAAGAAGCCCTGGTTAGTGTGCACCCAAACAAAACCAGTACTGGAAGCACGGAGCAGTGGCATAAATCCCTTGGCACTATCTGCATAGTTAAAAGCAGACCTTAAATCCATCTGGTTGGGTTGGCTTGTATCATCAGTGGTACCTAACAGTGGACAGAAACACCTCTACAGAGGCTGCAGCCACCAGTGTCATCCCTCTCCTTAAACTACAAAGGGGAAAAGGCAACACATCCCCAACTTGCTGCCAACACATCTCTTCCTTCTCTATTCCCATATGGCCTCTTTTCTGCTTGGGGCAGGAGACTTGATACTTTAGGAGAATAAAAGAAAGGAATTCTGTCTACAAATAGGATTTTGCTTTGCTACCATCACACTTCACTCCAAGTGGGCAACATGGCCAACAGGAGATGAGTATGAACAAACCATCCCCTGCTCTGAACAGCCCCAGAACAGAAGCTGGGGACAAGCTATATCACAGATGGGACCCAGAGTTTTAAAGGCTGAATGCATCCACAGGCAGACCCTGGTTGCTCAGTCTCAAACACACCAACACACAGCTTTTGCTAGGGCTCCCTTTTAGAGGAGCTGATCAGTCAGGCTCAAGCTATGCTTGGTCACCAGGAAGGACAGGAGACTGTGTCACTGTGACTCACCACTGCCCAAGGCTGAACTTCAGATCACTGCTCCTTCATCTTCAACTCCTACGGACTATGGGAGCACATCTTTCACCTGGATCAGCCCTGGTTTTATAAGTGCATCTCTGCTCAGCCACCCAGTGATGCGGAGTGTGTCCTGGCTGGGGAAGGTGACACTGGATCCAGTACAAAGCTTGCCAATACCAGCTTCAACTACTGGAAGTTCACTCGCTCAGTGCTGTCTCGTGTCTGGAGCACGAGTCTGATGAGGAACAGCTGAGGGACCTGGGGGGTTCAGTGTGGAGAAGGCTCAGGGAAGGCTGACCTGTGTTTACAGGAGGATGGAGCCAGGAGGGGCTGGGCTCTGCTCCCAGGGAACAAGGGATGGGACAAGAGAAACCGGGCTCAAGCTGCCCCAGGGCAGGTTTAGATGGAGCTGAGGAACAATTCCTGCCCCACAGGGTACTCAGGCATTGGAACAGGCTGCCCAGGGCAGGGCTGCAGTCACCATCCCTGGAGGTGTTTAAAAGACATGTAGATGTGGCACTTAGGGTGATGTCAGCAGTGCTGGGTTGGACTCAAATGATCCTGCAGGTCTATTCCAACTGAATGATCCTGGGAGTCTATGTAACTGCAATGTCCGACCAACAAAGAATAACATTTGCTCAAGGGTGCCAAAGCCATCCCATAGTGTCTACCTCCAACACAGTCGCTGTGGTGAGAACATCAGTTTCTATTCCAGACGCATCCCGGATTTTATCTTCCAAAACAAGAGCTCTGGGAATAAGCACATAAGGATGGAGGAGAAAAAGCAACACCCACCTACCCTCCCTTGGTAACTGCTTATAGAAATGGGAATAACAAGACACTGCAAGGAAATGGAGGGAAGCACAATGCTGGAGATGAAACTGTGATGGCTGAGATGTTGATCCAACTGAGAGTTGGAAGCAAACTATCCATTATGGAAGTCCTGTCATTTGAGTTAAGCGAGTGCTTGGTGGTCAGACCTGCCACTGCTCTTCATTCTGGGCTGCTTCTCCATCTTATGTGGTCCCTCAGCACTTTCCTCACACACTCTGTGTAACTGATCTCATTTAAACCATTCTGTGCCAATGGAGAGGAGAGATGAACCAGGTCTCTGATTTCTGTTTAACAGAACTTTAGTGTAACACATATCAAGGTCCATGGGACATCCCTCCAGGTCACCAATTCCAGCTGACAGTGTCCTACAATCCCCACATTAGTACTTTTGTTTTGAAGGGATAGGCACCTATGTGTTTGCTTTGAAGATGCCATGGAAACCCGGCAGGAGCAACTCAGAGGGAAAAGGAAAACTCCAGGTTAAGAGCAAACCACAGGGAAAGCAGTCTGCTGCAGCAACAGGTATAGGGCAAACAGAGCTCTCCAGACCCCCCGATACACTCAGAGGATGCTCCATAAACAGATAAAGCTAAATCCAAGTGCCTGATGCTGTGACAGAATACAACCTGGCTTTATCCAGCTGGCAGACAGGCTCCTCACATGCCTTCTGAATGCCCTGAAGCCCATGTGAAGCAGGACACTCTGTACCCTGTTTCCATGCCTGGTTTCTGAACCTGAAGGTAGGGAGGTGTGTTCTCCAATGGGGAAGCCATGATTCAAAAAGCTACACCAGGCAGCACCGGCTGGGGACTGGGACCACCACAGGGCTCTGAGCTGAAGGGGAAGCTTCCTTACAGCAAGCAGCAGCTTCTGGCTGCCAGCAGCTCCAGCACCAAGCACTAGAAACCAAACGATGCTGTGGCCAACGTAACACAGAGCAGCTCAGTCCTGGTGCAGGAGTGGCCATGGGAGTGTGGGCATGGAGGTGGGCCAGGAGGGAGCTGGCAGCAGCCAACCCAAGTCAGTGTCCCCCAGTGTTGTGCTGTTTGTAACTCCAAGGCCTGCTCGCACACCCAAACCCACTTCAGCTAACACAGCAGTGCAGCAATCATCTCAACAAAACTGGGTTTATTTCAACCCAAACGAAGTGTCTAAAATAGCAAGTGAGCTCCCAAATATAGCCTGCTTACACACAGAGATACACGACAAAAGGTTCAGGAATTCAAAGACCCAGAAGATCCGAAGCCAAGATGTTTTTAATATCATTTCAGTAGCAACACATTACCCATGGCATCGCATCCTACTCTTGGGGAAAGCATGTTCCACATGGAAAGTTCACTTCCCTTGCAAGACTTGGGTTACATTGATCATATTGCATTGCACACTGTCTGAAAAGCAAAGCAGGAGGAGAGAGGATGACGCAGCAAGAGCTGAGAATCCCACAGAAGCTCAGATTTGCTTCACTTCTAACAAATGGTGGTTTCCAGCCACGCTGGGTTTTATGGGAAGGAAGATGGGAGAATGGGGTAGAAAACAGGCTACTGGAAACCTAACTCCTGAGAACTGGAATTCTACTCCCCAGAAGAGCTACACAACACACAAGGGTTTCAAAGCAACCTTTCAGGGATGCAGCTGCAGAACTATGAGAATCAGTCTTCTGCACTGATGAGCACGCAAGTTGTGCTTGTGATGGCTCCTGCCTACTCCCACATAGCAAACATATACAGTGCCTAGCTCTTGCAGACAGAAAGCAAGGCTATGGAGACTCCTGTGTTACTCACAGAAGAAATACACCCATTCGGGCCAGCCTGCACTCCTGCCTGATCAAGGAGTAGATGTCAGTGGTGTGCGGCTCCCAGCACCCTGTAACAGAACATGGTCCTCTCTGCCACATAACCAACGCCTTTAGATGCATTTAGGGTTTTAGCCACTTTGCTTTTCATGACCTCACTTGTCACCCCGAAGCACTCAATTACTAAAGGAGAAAATATTTAAAGCTACCAACAAGCTCAACATGGCCTGTATTTAACTTAAACCCCCTTGAGTGCCTCAGGAACTACCAGCTCCCCATTTGGATTGGTCAAAGCAAGGGAAGGGCAGTGAGGAGCATCTTTGTTTCCTGCATTTAGTGCAAAAGAGTCCAAAAGCCAAACACCCTTCCTTCAGCTGCAGGAAGAACAGAGCAGGGGGAGGCAAAGATGCTAAAAGACTCCCCAAAACTGAATGAATACCTTAAAGGAAAGCACAGAGCCAAGGTGAAATCAAGGCACTTTGTATCACATGCAGCACTACCTGCAAGCAGCCAACTGCTAACCTATTCCAGCTCTTTTGTTCATGCACCCAACAGCCCTAAATCTGTCAATCAGCCAACATTCAGCACATGCACAACCAGCAGCACACAGCTCAGGCTCACCATTAAGCCTACCCCTAGCAGTGCCTGGTACCAGCAGACTGCTGGGGGTTTGATGGTATATAGTGTGGATGCAGCACCTTGTCAGGAAAAGAAAGGCATGGCCTAAAGCAGGATTCCCTAAAGAGCCCAGGAAGATCTGGTAATGGCACAGGGCTTAGAACTGAATGATCTTTAAAGACCCTTCCAACCCAAACCGTTCCATGACTTGATGATCTCACTGCTGGTAGGGATGAATACAGCAGCTTCCATCCTCAGGCCATCACACACTGCTCTACATTTACCAGCTGAATGCCTACAACAGCTTGAAAGCTTCTTTACTAAGGGAACAAGAGTTTTGATCAAATGCCACACCAATTGTTTACAGCAGAGGAGGGAAACCTTCCCAACACCACAGATCAGGCAGGCTGAAGCACAGGAATCAGACCTCTGGCTGCACATCCCTGCTCCCTTTCAGCACTGCTAGCAGTGGAGGCTTGTGACAGAGCCAGCTTCAGAATCCCGCTGTGTCATTCCTCCTTCTAACCTCCCAACACTGCCATCCTCGGCTGGGACCTGCAGCTCTCTCCTAAGCCAGACCCACAGCTCTAAGCTGTTGTTACCTCTCATGGAGACAGAGACCTGAAGTCGTGCCACTCAGCTGAGTTCCTTCTGACTTCAGCTAGAGTCAAAGCCTCCCGAGCCTCCCCTTTCTGCACACCTACCTGCAGTGATCTGCAGCTACTTTTGTCCCTCCCTGCACTTCTGAGCACCAAACCTGCTGGGGCTTCTCACCCTTCCCACTATTTCTGGGCAGTAAAGTTCCTTGGTGGCAGAGTATCTTTCCATCCTTTAAGCACCACAGCACAGTGCCTTCACTCACAACTGCATGGTGCTGCTGCAGCATCTTCCCCCTCTCCCAAAATACCACCTTTGAGCCTCCTGTCAGACAGACATTGAAAGGCTCCATTTCTTTTCCCAAGAAGTGGAATTTGGCTAAGAAGTCAGAACAAATCACTGGATACACCCAAAATTCAGCTTAAGCCTAATGTGGGTAAATGCTGTGCTTTGGAACAGAGGAATCTGGCTTCAATGTGAGTCCTTTGCTTAGCAAAAGTAAATCTTTTACGTGGATTGGCCTTGTCCAAGGCTGTCAAGTATTATTTGTTACAGTGGCAACAAGTTGCTTCTGTAGCTCTGCAAAGTTGCATGATGGCTTGGGAGCCACCACAAGCCACATTGCCTGGCCTGCTGAACACACCAGGCTGCAAATGGAGACAACGTACAAGGCAGTGATTCACAGGAAGGAAGACAACAGGAAGGTTCCTGGGCTATTATCTGAAGGAAGAAAAAGTAGGTTTAGGATCATTTCCCAGCAGAGGCAGCAATGCAGTTGTGAGAGGAGGATACTGGAAGTAGAACAAGGAGAGCTGCATAAATCTACCTCGTACTTTGCTTCACTTGGAGGCATATCCCACCTATAACCATCAATTCTTAGCTTCTCTGCACCTTTAGTCTCACATTCTGAGCACCACCTCTCATCACAAAAGGGATGCAGCAACAGGGAACCCACTTGCACATCAGCCTGGGTTACCCCTGGGTTCAGGGTTACCCCTGAAGAAGGGGTGAAGCAGCAAAGACAACCTGGTACCTAAAGTGCCAGCTCTGGCTGGAAGGATGGGGACCTCAGCAGCCTGCTCAACAGAGACACTCTGTTCTAGACTCAACAGGCACCAATAAGCTTCAGTGCCACTAGTAAGAGTTACAGAGAAGTCTGTCTTTGGCCAACCTTGTCATCAAGTGCTGCTCTACTTGTTCTAACAGGCTTACTCCATGTACTCACATCAATCCATCAATAGGTTCTACATCTGGGAATGCAAAGCAAACCCCCAGTGTGCAAAAAGATTAACACAAAGAGACTGAGCTGAGCTCTTAGGCAGAAGCTGTTCCCTGTGAGGGTGCTGAGGCCCTGGCACAGGGTGCCCAGAGAAGCTGTGGCTGCCCCATCCCTGGCAGTGCTCAAGGCCAGGTTGGACACAGGGGCCTGGAGCAAGCTGCTCCAGTGGAAGGGGTCCCTGCCCGTGGCAGGGGTTGGAGCTGGATGATCTTAAGGTCCTTTCCAACCCAAACCAGTCTATGATTTACTCAGCAGTCACTCCAGCAGGAAGCCACTCAGACTCCTACGGGGAATCTTTTAGAGATGTCCCCAATGACAAGATTAAATGCAAACATCAAAGTTTTCTTCTCAGCAGCAGTTCGTAGTAAAAGCTATGATCCTGCTTCTCAGTGCTTTGGATATTCTCACTCTGTGGTCCCAGTCTTGTGGGTATAGCAGTTCCAGGAAAATCAGTTCCTTAAAAGAGAAGACAAGCCAGGCCTAAAGCATTGCTCCTTATAGTGTCCCGAACGCAGATCATCACAGGACTCCCCTCCTCCCATTTTCTCATAGTAAAATGGCTGATTCAAAGCAATACTGTCCTACTATCTTTGCCTAAGAATGTGAGAGCAGCTTGAGAAGAGAGCAGTGCTCTAGCACCAGATGGCACTGTTACCTGAAAATACACCAGCCCGTGGTTAGAGACACAAGAGAAGCTGGGTGGAAGCAGTAAGCAGGAAAGGAGACAACATTTTGCCTAGATATACATCAGGCAACACTTGTCACAGACAGGCTGGCTCAGCACTCCATCGGGAAAGCCGGGTCAGAGCCAGCAGGAAGCAGCTGTGAAGAGCACATCACATCTACAGACACCCAGGCCCAGCTTAAACAGGACCTGGAAACCTTGGTGAACATCACCATCCAGGGGGAAGCAGGGGCTGTGCTGAGCTTTTTTGCAGTATCTTAGACCTTAGACAAGGTCTAAGTCAAATGCGTTTGACTGCTAGAAGAGACTCCTCTGAAAAGCTCACCTGAATACTAACACCAACCAGCGTGCCACAGACAGAAGCCCATCTCAGCCATGAGCTCAGATCCCTGGGATTCCCAACAATCCATGGCCAGTTAAGCTGTGCTCTTCCTTGTGTGCAAGAAGAGTCTGTCCAGTAGCTCTTTTCTTTACCTGAAGCAAAAGGATTCCTCAGACTGTTGCTCTGGGAGGGAGATGGCATTCCAATGCAGCAGGGCTTTCCACCTTGCTGGACCACGCTGGGGTTGCCATCTGGACACCATCAGTGGTGTGGAGATCTGTCACTCACCACTGAGTGGCATCTACAGCACACTGCCAGGCCTGGAGGCAAGAGTGGCGCTGCTTGAACCTCCATCTGCCTTTCCAGAGGCTAAAAAGGATGCTGCAAGGAGATCTGTGTGACTACTGCTGAGCAACCGCCTCCCGAGGCACAGTGCACCCACCTTCCTGCATCCTTGGGAGTAGAAATAAGAGTGGATCCATGAAAGGTATTCCTGAAGCAAACCAGGGAGAGCTCTTCTGCTGAGCCAAAGCTGGGCTGGTGGTTAAGTGTGTGCTAAGGAACCAAGCATCCTCTCTCCCATTGCAATCAGGTCAGTGTGTGCAGGAGGAACTCCTAATAGCCCACAGCAAACATCCACCTTGCCAAACCCACCAGGGAACACAAGGAGGAGACATCTCAACCGAGAATCACTGTGTCTGCTCTCCAGCTGGTTAACTCATGTGCTGCTGCTGCCAATACAAACCAGCCATCTAAATTAGCTTCTAATTGTTCACAGTTATTCACAGACAGCATAACCTGCAAGCAGCTTTAAGGCAAGCAGGAGAGAAAGAATGGTTTAAGATGCCTTGAGAAGATTTATATCTTCATGTTTTCTGAGTCTCACAGCCTGCAATCTCCAGCAGTGCTGCCTCTCTAACAGCCACCCTCCCCCCGTGTGCTTTGCATTGCAGGGGATGATAACCAAGGTTTCCACTCTTCCTCGCTCCAGTTTTTGGACTGGTTCACAAATTGAAGCAATAATATTTTGGTCTCCCCCAGTCGTTCACAGTCTCTGCACACACGGGCAGTTTGAGCAACACTATTTATAAGGCTGCTTAAGATTCTGGACACAGCCAGAGCTCTTTGATAGGATGTCAGCCATGCAACACCCGAATGGGGGAGGCTGACACAGGCTGGTTAGCGTGGTACAGCCCAGAGCCTCCTCTACCACCCTCACAGCAGCCCCTTCCCCACAGGCAGCAATGTTCCACAGTGGCTGCAGTCTCTCCTAGGAGAGAGGGAAGAGATTAGCCTTAAATCCCTAGCGTGACAGTTTTGGCTTGCACATAAGACCCAATGCAAGTCCAGCCTGCAGGGCAAATCAATTTAGGGGCCTGACTGCAGACGTACCTTAAGGAGCAATTCCTTCACATTCAACCATGTTTAGACCCAGAGATAGAGCCCTGCCATGGAGTCAAAACACTCCTTGATGTGTAGGAACTGTGGCAAATCTAATAAACTTAGGTTGAATTCTTTTATCAAGTACAGAGTCTCCTAGAGGAGACAAAATACCACTGAAAAGCCATTTATAAATAGCTGGAGCTGAAAGCCCAGCAAATGCTGTGTCATGCTACAGTGCCAAGTCAGTCCTGGGCAGCGAGGGCATGGAGCTGACCAGCCTCTCATAGCTCCTCCGAGTGTCCTGCCTGCTATGAGCCAGAGCATCCCCCTGGAGAAAGAGTCCTGGTTGGTGTCACAGGCAGAACACACTCCCCAAACACGCTGCAGTGCCTTAGTGCTCTGCTACATACAGAACACTGCAGGGACAGACAGGCTGGCTGGAGCCCAAGGAGAAGAGGCAGAGCACTGAAGTGCATGAAGCAGATCAGGACCTGGGTAAATCTGCTAACCGAGCTGAGAAATATGGGATGCTCAGGCTGGAGATGGGGGCAGTTTCCACGGCTGGTGATTAAGAGCACTCAAGACAAACAGATTTCGCTCACAAGGACACCAGTATCATCACTGCCTCCTTGTGAGGACCAGCCAGGGCAGCTTTAGGGTCATCTCTCCAGTCCCTCCTTGCACAGCGCCAAGGCAGGAGCTGGTTTAAGAGGTACAGCGCCTACCTGCAAGACACAGCACACGTTCTGTGAAAGCCTTCTGTCAGATAACATCCCTGCTGAACCACCTAAGTCAGGTATTGATTTCAGAGAGCGCAATCAAAGCCTTTACAACCAGTTCAAGCAACCTCTGGGATGCCACAGAGAGCCCACCTCCCATTCAGTGCAGTGGAGGTACCCCAGGAGTGCATTCACTCCTGACAAACAGCAAAGCCACTCCCCCAGCTCACACTGCAGAAGTGTGTGAATGCTACTGGGACAATGCAGCACAATTGCATCACTGCCCAAAAAAACCTCAGCTGCATTTTCTATTCACTGAAAGGGTTTCAATTAAACCCCCCCCCCATAAATGCTGTATTGGCCATTACAAAAAGGAGCAACAGTCCCTACTGAATCCATACAGCAGGCTATAAAAACCAGTTATTTAAGGACTGATTTTCTGCAAGCCCTGCACTGGAACATGCCTGTTTATTCAAAGGGTGAATTCTTTGCTTGTGGAATGGCTGGGGAAGCCTGAAGCATCCTCAGCCTGAGCAGGTTCAATCCATTGCCTCCTACATCCTATAACACAAACCCCACCAACCTGTAATTCCCTATGATAGCTGAGACAATCTCACCAGGGCTGCTGACAGCGATGATGCAATATGGACACAGAAATGTCAAAGCCCTTCAGAGTCTCACTCTGTACTCCCAGAGCAAAGCCCCGTTTCACCCCCTTGCACAGGTAAGTCCAGTGGACTGACTTTTCCTTCCTTACCATCTCAAAGCTTTCAGCATCGTATTTAAACCCCACCAATGTGATCACACAATACTACCACATCCTTCTGCCTTCAGGTGTTCTCTAGGCTGACGCCTAAACCATCTATCATAAGCTCTCCAGATCTGCGCCAGCAACGTAAAACAACACAGCATTTGCCCAGCAGAACATTCAGCATCTGCACCCAAACACTGCTCTCCTCTCCATGTCACTTCACAGGTATCCATTCGGTTATTCAGCAGCACATTGATGTGACAGTAATTCCAGAATTACAGCTCTGGGAATCTTCCTTTCTCTTCCTTTCCCTTCCTTGGCAACAAAAAGCACACATATAGATGGCTCACACAAGTCACTGAGCTATAAGTAAATACTTGTATCAATGGCACTGAAACCAGAAGAGCGATACAGCCGGATGCACCCTGGGTTTGTACGCAGTTCCCATTCTAAACCTGGAGCTGCTCCTTCACTAACAACTCTAAAAGGTCACCTCTTAGGCAAGGGAAGATTGGGTGTTACCAAACTCACCCCCGAGCTCACTATCTTCCTAGAAATGCCAAGGACTAAAGCCTTATTTCCTAACTGGGATTTAAGACTGTTTTCAAGGAGGTGATCCTGCAGTGGATCACAAAGTGGGAAGAGCCACTGAGGGGTCCCCTTACGATTCAATCCAGCAGGACTGGTCAGAGAAGGGTCCCTACAATGGGACACTGACACACCGGTTGGGCACAAGGTCTTGGCTTCCCCGGGATGCTGACAGACAGATCAAACACAAAGGGTAGAGACAATCTCCCCCCTTTCGTGTGACAGTCAAATACTGCACAGGTGTAAAGTGCATTCGGTCCCCCCTAACCTTGCCCCCCTCTTGCCCCCTCCAGAGCTGCTAGCTCAGCCCAAGGCCTGAGATGAGCTGAGGGCTTTCATCTCTGAGCATCTTTACTGCCTCCATGGGCTCTCTCAGGTGTAACCTGACTGGATGTAAGTAGCTCTGCTGAGGATGCCCTTATTGGAGTAAGTGCTCACTCCAGAGAGCACGAGCAGAAAGCAGCAAGAGCTCGTTTGCCTCAAGTCAGCAGTTCTGCTCCAAACAGACACACGGCTGTCACTGAGGCTTTTTCTTTCCCCATTAAAACAAAGCATTTGCCTTTCACAGCAGAAAGGCACCAGATCCCTTAGCACAGATGTGACACTGAGTGCTGTGCACTCTACCTGTGCTAACAGGCTCTTTGGAATATCTTAACCAAGATGGAAAACCACTAAGGACGACTGATGCAGCTAATCAAGTACAAAGCCACTGATCCCTCTCCCTACAGTGCTGCAACTCCAAATGTGTGCCTTGTGCATCTGGATACCTTTGCACCAAAGCATACAAACAGACTGGTGAACAACTAATCAATAGCCTTGTCTTAAACCCAGCCAGTTCCCCTTGACAGGGAGCCCATATTTCCTGGAACTGTAATTCACTTGATGCTTGCTTCCTAAAAGAACCTTTTTTGAGGATAGATTGCTTTGCATACATATAGTAGGTAAGTGTGTATTCTGCTTTAATACCAAGCTCTTTGTTATGTGCCATATCCAGAACATGTTCTTTGCTTTAATGCCTTCAGTTATAATAGAGGGATTTCAGCCCATCACAGCCCTGGTGAAACACTGAGCCATAAACACAGTTATAGGTTTGCAAACACTATAAAAGCACCCTCACAAGATGATTTAGAGAGCTCTGCTCCCCTGACAGCCAGAGCAGTGCTCGGCCTCCTCCTGCCTGCTTCCCCTAAAATGGAGCCTAACAGAACCCTGCCTCCAACCAGCACTGCCAAAATGCCATGGTGAGGCAGGGGACAGGCCTGCAGGCTGCTGACTCTGGAAGGCAGGGACTGGACAGCAGATTTCAGCCACTGAAAAGCCACGCTGCCTGCACTGCAGAGTGTTAGCACGTCCGTAAGCAGAACTGCTCCAGGATGCTGAGCCCCAGGCGTGCCCTTGGAAGCTCCAGGGGTTGCAAAGCCTTAGGCTGCACTAGATGGTCATTCCTCATTAGAGAGACAAACTGAGAGCTTCCTTGAAGCTGCCCCTGCTCATTACTGCCATTGTGTACTCCTCAGATTTGGCAGGCTCCTGAGTCGGAAATGCAACCTCCAGCAGCTCAAGTCAGCCCAACCATAGGATGCTCCTATGCTTACAACAGTGATTTTTGTACTTGAATTAAGAGTCTCCAACTTTGCAGGCTGTGCATATGTGAAAGTACTGTGTTACCAGCCACTGAAATGCAGCTACTGCTCGTATGTGGTAACTATGCAAAAGCAAGTGCACTGTTAAATAAGTGGGCAATAGTAAGCCAAGAAACATGGTACTTCTCCATTTGAAGGTGTACACTGCAGCTACTCAAGCACATACTCAAGATACTGTCAAGATTAAAACGTATGTTGAGTATACAGAGAAAGCAGCAAAATAGATACTTCTGCTATGAATGGGACTGGCTATTTACAAGCTAGAAACCATCAGAAAGCACCTAATGTGACAGAATCCTGTAGTGAAAGGTCTTCAGTTGGGAACATCTGCATCAGATGAGCCTCAGACTCATCCCCAACAGGCACTGATTGGCTTTGAGAGATTTCTTTTCAGACACACCACTTCTCAGGTGTGCTTTAGGACATCTCCTGCATGTTACAACAGCACCCAGTGAACACAGAGCACCCCTTTCTGCACACAGAGCCAGCTTCCATCCCACTTAATTCATCTGCCTGCATTCATTCCTTACTACCCTGGCCCTAGGTGCCTGGCTCAGCCAGCCATGTATGCAACATTCCCTTTATCCTATCAGGTACTTAGCAGTGCCTCACACCTTGCTGCTTCCCTCCTTTGCCATGGCCTTGGGCACTGAAGGCTGAGAATACAGATTTGTATGGAAAAAGCCCAGCAGACAGGAGGATACACTGGTCAGGATTCCTAAAGCCTTAGGAATCACTTGTGCCATGGCATTCAGTAGGGCTGAAGCTGCTACTTAATTAGGTTTGCTTAATGAGTCATATTAAATAAATAGCATGTATGGAAGGCCAGGTCTGCTATTAGTGTGAGGACCTCACCGATTACCTGGGTGAAATGCTGCCATTACAATAGAGTCTTCTTTGCATTTCATATACTTAACCATGACCTACATTCCCGTGCTCGGAGGAGGCCAATCTCCAGAGGGAATGTGCCTCTTTAATCAGCTCCAGCAGTTTTTCAGGGTTCAGCAGGGATAGATGGGGCAGCCTCACATCTCTTCAGATAACAAACAGCTACAGAAGCTCCGGGAGAGAGAAGAGGTAGAATAGCCATCAAGTTCAAGGAAGGCAACAGTATCTGAAGCCCATATGATCAACACCCTCTGCTTCAGAGACCACTGGGATGGATAAACAAAGAGCCTGCACATGCAATAGCCCTAGCCGGATGCTTTCCCTCCTTATGCAATGGGTTGTCCCCTGCTGAAACTGAAGCCAAGATTGGGTTTGAGAAGGGAGATGAAACCAGCAGTCTTTGGGGCAGTCACCAACCTTACCTCTTGTCTCCAAAGAAAGAAGCCCATGAGCCATTGGTAACGAGAACACAGAAACAAGCAGACTCACCGGCTGCATTAAAACGCAAAGAGGGAGCAGGAACTCACATGTAAGGATTACACCTTACCTTATTACCCCAAAGTTTTGGGAAACTCAAAGAGGTTCCAAGATGCAGCCTCCCCTCTGTTACTACAGCAAAAAAAAACCAACCCAAAACACACACCCCCAAACCCACCCTAAGAAAACCCCCAAACCAGAAAGGAACCCCTGAAGGCTCAACAGAAGCAATCTGTGCAGAACTGCTCTTGGGCAACGACATCAGGGAGGCAGGCCCCTCCTTGAGGGCTCTCCCCCAGCACGCCAGGGACATGGACACAGGGCATCAAGCTTCAGGGACAACAGCTCCTTCCGAGGGCATCAGGGCTGTGATAGGCACCAAGCAGGAACAGAAAAGCAGT
The DNA here is from genome assembly GCA_002631895.1 of Agapornis roseicollis. NCBI lineage: Eukaryota > Metazoa > Chordata > Aves > Psittaciformes > Psittacidae > Agapornis > Agapornis roseicollis. The sequence goes on along the minus strand of NDXB01011646.1, from coordinate 35,057 downwards.
GATGGAGCAACACATCTCACTGCCACCGCCTTTGGAAAGCCCTCCTTCGCTCAATGTGCTCTCCCCATCAGGATGAAGCGTTTCAGATTTACCCTTCTGCAATCCTGTCTCTATTTTAGCTGTTTAAAACCCCAGCAGTTTCTACAAGCTGACCCACATCGTTTTTGTGCCCTTTCTATTACCACCAGCAATAAAGATCCAATATCCCCCCAAAGGCTGTTAGCTTTGTTGATCCATGATGCAGAACAGGATACATCCAACACTGCAAAGCTCAACAACACTGACAGCAATAAAAATGCCTCCTGCTTTGGTATACGAAGCAGCTCAGATGAGGAGGCACACAGAGAATGTGCATACAATAAGCTGTCACCAAATGACAAGGATTATGTTGCACAGCGCTAGGGCTGAGATTTAAGCAGCTATGAGATCACCAGGGGCGTGGTGAGAAAGCCACAGATGAAAAGAAATCCCACCATTTTCCCCCTTTTGTTCACATCATCCCAAACAGAACTGAGGGGAGATCAGGCTTAAAGTTTCCTCCAACTGGAGAGAAACAAGAACGCCCTCTCCTTTGTTAGGGCATAAACTCCTTCCCTGCACAAGTGCAGCTCTACAGACACACAGGCTGGGGTCACTAAGGCAGCAGCCAGGCCACGTGAAGATGCTGGTGACCTACCGCAGGGCAGACAGAGCGGCAGCACCCACCACCAGCACCGCTGCTGTCACATCCTATTGCCCCTCTGCAGCACCAGCACCTCTCAAGGTCCTGAGGTTCAGCATCACATCCTCTCTCAAACTGCCCCATCCCATGTGCCAGACTGGAGGAAATGAAGCAAAGAGCCCAAACTCAGCTGCATGCAAACACACACCTCACACTGCGCTCTACCAGAGCGTAACAGTCATGGCAAGGGATGAAGATGTGGGATGCTCATCCTCCTCCCTCCCCTCACACAGCCCTTGGCTGAACTGTTGTTCCTCTTGCCATGTGTTTAAGTGTCTTCTTTTCACATCTCAACCAGTGAGGCATTACCTGGGAGTACACCACCATTAACTCCTCCTGGCCTGGGAGCCAAGCCACTGGAGGAGGCAGGACAAGCAGGTTCTCCAGAGGCTTCAACCTATGAGGGGTGAATTCTCTACACAACAAGAAACAACCAATCTCACTGCAAAGCCACACAGAAGGGTCTGTGGAGCCTGTGGTACGACATCTCAAGGGCCACTGAGCTCATCTCTATTTTGTCAATGCTCAGACCAAGATGAGGTTACTCTTCACAATTACCTCAGGATAGGAAGAGTCCATAGTGGAGCACCTCTTTTAGAAGCAAAGTTTAATCCCAGATTTTTAGGGTAACTTAAGCTACCACTTGCATTTAAGCTAAAAGATAAAAAGAAGGGTCTGCCCTTCTGGGTACCTGACCAGCAGTAACACAAACCCTCTGTGGCAGAGCCCCAGCAGAAATACAAGCCACCTCTGAAGCCATCCCTTGCCTGCAGGGCTTGCACTGATGGATGGCTTGTGTACAGTTCTCCTTTCACAAATCTCCATCTCCATCCCAAGAGGCAAACACCACCTTTCTGGGTGAGATGATTTTAAGGGAAATCCAACTCTTACCACCCCAGTTCCTGAGCCCTCAGGATGGAGCCTCCACCTCTATTCTTACCACGCTTCCTTCTTCCATGCACAAAGCATACATGTTGTTTCAGCCCCAAATTGAGACTTCTTCCTAGATTTCAGTCTGCTCAGCAAGCTGAGACGGTAACACAAAAATAGGGGTTATTAAACATGGATGTGGTGGGGTGGCACGTGCTTGTCCATCAGTGCTCGAGTCTTCTGATACAGCCGTGTTCCAGAACCTTTGCGGGATTACACTGCCACAGCTACACCACCCATGGGAACCAGCACTAAGCATCCGCAACAGTCACAAACACAGAGACAGCTTCCACAGGCTCTGGGTGTTGGAGATTCAGCAGTAATGGTAACTGCAATAGGCACCCTCCAGTCACGTTCTCCACACAGCCACCTGAAGCCTCCGAGCACCTCAGTGTTAAAGCTTTGAAGTGTCACATGCTTTTTGAACAGGAACAGCCCAAGGATCAGAAATGGGCTTCAAAAATCAAAGCCTGTAAAAGTCCTGGCTCTGTTTCATCTAGCAAAGACGATTTTGATACAGTAGCTTTAAAAGAAAATGAAGCTTAAAAAGAGGCTGCTGCTCTCCTTTCAAAAGGATGTGATGATGGGCAGAGTTCTTCATCTCAGAAAGCCATCATGATAATGGCAAGTGAGATTTGCAATTGAATCCTCCTTCTCTTCTTTCACATGCACCAATCACAGACCTCTCCACAAACTTCAAGTAACACTCCAGGCTTGAATGCATCAAGACAAGCTGCTGTTTTCCTCTTGCAGAACACCTCAGCATCAGAAGCCAAGCCCTACAGCAACAGTGCAGAGATGGCGCGTGATGAATGACTGCTTCAAGCAGGGAAGTCACCACGGCTTCCCCTGAAAGAGGACAATTATAAAGAGAGAATTGTGGAGATACTCCAGCACTGCACCAAAAAGCATATGGCTACATGTTACCACCAGTCTGGGCACTCAGACAACACTGACTAACAGGAAAACCACCCCTTTGTGATGTGCACAAAAGCAGGGAACTAAAAAGTGTGGAGTTTCCTGGAAAAAAGTGTAACTCGCTTATGATGGGGGAGTCGGGTGGGATAAAACCAATACAGATCTATCAGTGTGACACTAACAGCAGCAGTGGCTTTTGTGAATGGAGCCCCAGGATGATTCAAGACACTATTACAGCTTCCGAACACTTGAGAGCGCAGCTCTGATCAATAGCTCCTCACCGTTACAGCATCGCTTGGCAGAGATGTGCAGCTTTCAATACATCTGCTAAAGCAAGACAATGCCTCTGCTCAGAGATGTGCATTCATTCCCCCATCACTCAGGTTTCACCCAAGTGACATGTGCCTCCAGTTAAAGCAGCTATTTATAGCAAGGTGGGTGTCAAGATAGGTAATTTCACCCAGCACTCGAGGCCTGGGTGCAAATCACAGACCACACACTGTCATTTCTGATTAAAAGCTCTTCCTGGTCTCTAATGGAGATTTGCCACTTTGCTAAATCTGGGAGTAGCTGAACATGACAGGTACCTTCTTCTCTCGAAAGCACAAGATAAAGCACGCTGGGATGAGGCTAAGCTGGTAGGAGCAGCACTAGCTATGCACATAGCACCTCCTAACCTTGCGGTGTTCCCACTGGAGCCTCATTTCTACATGGGACCATAAACACCCACAGAGAACTCCACTTCATTTCAAACATCCTGCAGCAATGAAGTGGGGAAGATGCCCTTTTAGCTCATAAACCAGTGCCTGTGCACTGGCAGGAAAACCCAAGACCCAGCTCAACATCACCGGTCAGATGCAACCCAGCACACGGCTGGACCACTCTCTGTAGAACAACAAACATGCTACTGCTCTGAGTAACTGAACTCCCAGGGGAAAAGGAAAACAGCAAAGATAAGGGATGGGAGGATAAATGTGTGGGGAGAAAGGATCTTTGAGGCACCTGAGACTGGTATGAGAAGAAAGTTAAACTTAATCAAAGGGATTACATTTAACATTTAAGGGCCATGAACACTTGAGGGCCTCTGAAACAATAAAATGGTATAAAACTGAAAGAAAGAGCTATAAAAGCCCTGTTCTCACACCAAACTTCTGCCTACAGCAGCAGTAATACACCCCATCCCCTTACAGCATAGCAGGGACTAGCTAGAGCCAAGCCAGTGCTCAAGAGCTGCAATTTGGTGTCTTTTCTACCATGCTCAGGAGTACACACAGGTTGGGCAATGATGCTATCAACATCACTCTGTGTCTGATCCTTCATCTTGTGTTTTACACCTTCACTGCCAGCACTGTAGCAATCTGAACCCAACTGGAGCCAAGTTAGCAGCACCAACAAGAACGAAGGGCATTTCATAAGGATTTCTTCAGCTGCTTTCCAAAGCTGATCTCTTGGACTCTCCAGCTCCTGGGGTGTTGGGTTCGCTGCCATCTTCACATCAACAGGATTCTCCCACAGGAGCTCCACAGCAGCAGGAGCTGCAGAGCACTGCTCAGAAATGCTGAGCAGCGGCTTGCCAAACCCTACTACGCAGTTGTAAAGATCCAAGTTGTGGAAAGCAAGAGCTTTCCACCCTGAGCTTGTTGCCCCCTCCTCATGCTCACCCTCAGCAGCATTAAGAGCACAACACTCATTTAAAGAAGCAGGTACAAGAGCTGGAAGCCAGCGATCTGTCCTACAAACCCCACCTTTAAAAGCTGCTGTGTTCATTTCTCACCACAGCTCTCCTGACAGCAAACACCAATGGTAGGTAAGAAGAGATTCATTCCATTATCACAAGTTTAGGTTCATGTCAGTCACCACAGGCAGTAAAGTGCACTCAACATTAACTACCAGAGGCAGGGTGGGTGAGGAGATGGGACTCTCACCTGATGGTGGCCAAGAAGGTCAAACTCAGGCTGTCAAACCCAACATGCAGGGCTCCCCATCAGCTTTCAACCATTTCCACAACTGCTAAAGGGTAAAAGACAACAGCTTTTGCAGTGTGTGCTCATTTCACAGCAAGTGTGCCAGCTATGGGAGGCCTCAGATAAGAGTATCTTCTCTACAAAACTGCCTTGCTTGCATGGTTGTACATATGCTAATCTGAAGAGAAAGCAACTGCCTAGGGCAGAAACAAAAGAAGCCAAAGCATCCCTGTGAGATACACACATTAGGTGTGAATGCACATCATGTGTTTGCACCCCAATGCCAGTTAAACAGCAGAACTAGTGCAACATACACTCAGGCCCCACTGAGACATAATTCAACTCAATTATTGTAACCCTTGTGCAAGAGAAGATAAGTTCTAAATGCTAACCAGTATCCGTGGATGGTGATCTTGTATTAAATGAGGGACTCTTCACCAGGGACTGCAGTGATAGGACAAGGGGTAATGTGTTCAAACTGAAACAGGGGAAGTTCAGGTTGGATCTAAGGCAGAAGCTGTTCCCTGTGAGGGTGCTGAGGCAATGGCACAGGGTGATGGCCCAGAGAAGCTGTGGCTGCTCCATCCCTGGCAGTGCTCAAGGCCAGGTTGGACACAGGGGCTTGGAGCAAGCTGCTCCAGTGGAAGGGGTCCCTGCCCGTGGCAGGGGTTGGAGCTGGAGGAGCTTTAAGGCCCCTTCCAACCCAAACCAGGCTGGGATTCTATGGAATTATATTACTAAGAACAGAAGAAAGAAGCATACACACAGTACAATCAGGAGGAAGCCAGGAACTCAGCCTGGATTTCTTCCAGATCTCAAAGTGTCAACACTGGAGAAAACCAGACTCCTCCAATTGAAGACTGTACACATGCATTACAATGACCACATCAGCTTCCGTATGTGTGATTCTTTCCCCCCTATAAATTATTCATCTTGCTCTAAGATCCCCATCAAAACAAGAAACCCTAGAGCAGATCACGTAATCCTCCTGTGGAATCCAAAGAGTGCATGATACGGGAAGTGTTAAGTTTTCATCTAACACTTGGGCTCAGATAAAAGCAGCCTCAGGAAGGAAGCATTAATACCATTCAACAAGGTACTCGAGGCTGAGCAGGGCAGCCACAGCCAATTCTGATCCAGAAAGCATGTGAAAGGGATAAAATGGTTGTGCTTCACCACATAACAGCACACTTGTAAAGACAAAAAACTACTTAGGAGCCAGGTTTGCTTTTAGCACCAGATGGGTGTAAATTGCCTGCATGTTTATGCTGGAAATTACACGTTTACTCCTCAAGACTGGAACAGCTTCCTGATTCAAGGCATCCAAGCAAACAGGTAACGCTTTATGACAGACCTTGCCTGATGGGATAGCAGGGACCTGCTCAGGGTGCCCTCACCGGTACCTAGGAGTGCTCAGGAACGACCCCACGCTGTGCCTGCCCAGCTCACCTTTCATTACAGTAAAGCCACCGTGCGCTTCCCACTTTGCTTTGTCATTACAGGGAAGGCTCTGTCTGTGAACCCATTTCTCCGTCACGTCCCAGCACAATCCCCAAACCCCCACAAAACCAAACCGAGGAAGTTTCCAGCCCCAGAGGCAAACCAGCCACAAAGTCAGCTCCCCAGGTTGGCTCCTCGGGGTGAAAAGGCAGCTACTGAGCCAGTAACACTGCACAGGCCTGTCCAATTGTTACCCACAGGGCGAGAGCTGGGAACACTGACACACGAGGATGATGGATTGAAAACCCCTCAAGTTACTTCCTAATGGAAGCAGCCGGGAATTCCGGTTCTTCCTCTGCGGTGTCACTTTCCCTGCTGTGTAATTCTGCAAGGGGCTCTCTTCTTTCCTTATTTCAGGACTATACAGAGGTGTGCAGTCTAGGAAGCAAATTGCTTCATCCATTAAGCAGTTTCCTTCATGCTGTGGACTTTCCTCCAGCTTCGAATGCTTCCGCAGCCAGGGTAAATCCATGTTCAATCACAAACAGCATTAAATATACCTCAAGAAAGAAACCATGCACTACTACACCTCCTTAGGAAGAGCTTCCCACATGCAACGTTGGCCAGCCCACCTCTTACAAATGACTCATCCACATCTGCAGGCTTTAAAATAAAACAGCCGAGCGCAGAGGTTTTCCAGGAAGGATGGAGATTCCTGCCTCTCCCCCGCTCCCATTTGCTGCTCTAAACCCAAACCCACAGACAATTCACTAAGACAAGATTGTACTTCAGCATGGGAAACCCCAGCGGCTTTTACAACCTGTGGCACAAGGACACACAACAGGCTTCTGACAGAAGTCACACGTGCTAAGGACACAGATATGAGGAGGCAGCTCATTATGAACCATTCCCAGCCTGTTGTACAACTGTAGTAAGTCTACATTTAGAAGATGTGGCTATTTTGCCTCTAGACCAAAGCTGTTTCAAGGAACCTGGACTGAAGCGCTGAACAAAAGCATGAATATTCCCTTGGGTTAGACACATAACCCACCTTCCAAGCAGAAAACCCAACCATCATCCTCAACAGCAATAGAAGGGCAAAGCCAAAGGACAAACAGGGCCTTGCTGGAGGCCTGATGAACAGCATCAAGCAGTGCCCCGTGCACACTCCTCTCCAGCACTGCAAAGGTGACAAGGCAGAGACCAGCACCAGCAGCCAGAGATGGGCCCCATGCTGCAGGGCTAAGACCTCCCCTGCAGCAGGTAAGGCAGAAGGGGTCATCTCAGTGCACATGGAGCAAAGCTACATGAAGGGCAATAGAGAGGCTCCTTGGAGAGCAGAGCACTGCCCAATTCCAACCGTGTTTCAGTGTGGCTGCTGCCAACTACTTCACTGAGGACTTAGATCTAGGGCCAGCTCTTTATCAATGTTATTTTGAGCCAAGAGGCCTGCAACACCACTGAGTTCAAGAAGCACTGCTATGAACTAAGCTAACAGCCTCCTTCTACAGGTCTTCACTGACTACATTTCTACCCTTGCCTCTCAAGATCCACTAGATTTATACCTGAAACCCAACTTTCAACAATATTAGATTACTCAATAGCTATTCATACGAGTAAAACCAAATCTAACTCAAGCTCCTCAATAGAAAGAGATACAGCATGTCTTCTGGTTTCCAAGCACCCCACTTTATACGTATGCCAAACAACCAATGTATTATAGCTTGGGGTGAGAATAGCTTGCCCAGACAGGAGACTGCAGCTGTAACTCCACTGAGGCAGTCAAAAGCTTTTCACCAAGCAGACAGCTCATGCTCTCCAGCCCTGATCAGAAAGGCTCAGCCAGCAAAAGCACTGAGCATGTCCCAGGAAAGCATCACCAAGGCCTGGCACTACCCACAGTCACCTGAGAGGGAAGTTTCTGTCACCTTTCCAACACTTACAGCCAAAGAGGCACTGCCACATCAGAGCCTTTTTATCCCTTTGAAGATGAAAAACGCTTCTTACTTGCTAAGTATCCTTCTCAGCAGAGAAGCACAACTGTTTCTTACAACCAAAATGGTTCATAAGCAAAATGCTTTTATTCTCCATGAAGTCAGATCCTTTCAAAAGCAGGTAAAAGAGTCCATCGGTCATGATGGAACTAACTTCAGCTCTCCCAGTATCAGTGTATTTCACTAAGCAGAGGGTTCACCATCCACTGACAAATGAAAACTGCACCCACTCACTTCAACTGGAATGATGCACCAGGAACTCCCAGCTTTGGGCAAAGAAACACAGCCTTAAGCTCCTGATCTTCTCAGCTGGTGATGAAACAGCCTCTTCAGTTGGGAGCCTCCAAGCCCCTCCCTCACAAGCAGAAAAGCTTAATAGCTTTACAGGCAGTGGTAAAGGCAACCCACCGGGCTGGGTCTGATGTGCGCTGAAGGCAGACCCGGATGGTACAGTGTTACTGTACAAAAGCAGTGCTGCTTCATGGGGCAAAGGGCAGAGGTGGAGAGACTGTAACCAGCGGCTGTGAAGTGATAGCATGCAAGCTGAGCAGGGTTTCCTTGTTTCAAATTGACTCCTGGGAATTCAACTTCTCCTTGCTCTGAAAACTTCGGTAAGATACCAAGTGCTCCTGGCCTCTCCTTGCTTGCTGCAAGCCCTTGGTCTCACCTCTGACCAGTAGCCTTCACACTGCCCATTCCTTCCATAAAGAGTTACAGCACCAGCTCTTGAGGGAAGAAACCGGAGGTCATGATTTTAAAGACAATGGGAAAAGCAGGGAGAAAGCATTCAGCTCTGCAATTAAAGCAGCCTACCTATGGCATCCAGTGTACATGCCCAGCAGGGAGCTGGTTGTTCAACCCCCTTGAAAAACAGGGCAAATTATTTAAGATGCAGTTGGATGCATCCCACTTTCAGGCCAAGGGGAATGGTTTGAACCTGCCCCAGGTGAGACTGAGATGAGCTCTGAGGCAGAAGCTGTTCCCTGGGAGGGTGCTGAGGCGCTGGCACAGGGTGATGGCCCAGAGAAGCTGTGGCTGCCCCATCCCTGGCAGTGCTCAAGGCCAGGTTGGACACAGGGGCTTGGAGCAAGCTGCTCCAGTGGAAGGGGTCCCTGCCCATGGCAGGGGTTGGAGCTGAAGGAGCTTTAGGGTCCCTTCCAACCCAAACCAGGCTGGGACTCTGTGATCTTGGCGTATGCCAGAGGCTAATGGATCAACTCCAACCCCAAAACGAGCCTGCTCACACATCTCAGCTTTAGACCAGCAGGTTAGTAGCTTACAGCATACAGGCACCAATGCTGTTTAGCTTAAGCCTTCCCCATAACCTTAGCCACAAACTCTTCCACAACCACGGAGTTTCTCTAGTGCAGTACCTGCCTGACAGAGAGGATGAACGAAGCATAAAGGTGATGCCATTCCTTTAAAAAAGCAGCTCAAAAAGCAAAGTCCAGTGTAGAGATTTCTTAGTCTTAAAATCTGACAACTCCCAACCCAGGTTCTTGGCCTCAATCCACGTGTCATTCTATAAGAGGAAAGAATTCCATCTGCAGGTGCTTATCTCTCTCCATTAAGTTGCTTTAAACCCTACACAATTAAAGGCAGAAGACAAATGTAACATCATCTGTGCTTCCCTTTACCTCTCCTGACAAGCACACATCCAACATAAAGCTATCAAGCCCTATCCACCATCAATATGTTTGTGTGCATCTACATCACACTCTCAAGATTTCAGCCCAGTAAATGCTCACAGTTTCCACTTGGGCCACTTTCAGTGCCTGGCCCAAGCACTTCCCAAAGCAGAAAGCACAGCAGATGTAACTCCACAGCTCCCTTTCTTGCCAGAGGTGCAGTCAAATGCACAAGGTAACCAAGAATAATCCTGATGTGCACAATGAGAGATGCTTCCTATCAAGAAACACAACACCCTAACCTGCATGTGCCTGGCTCCCCACAGCAGGGGCAGGATCCTCCATACAATTCATTCAGCTCACACCAAGAGCAGCTCTAAAACTAAAAGGATACCAGTCAGCTTGAAACCTAGGCACATCTGAAAGCAGCTACTACAGTCACCAGTAATCCCCACCACCTCCACTAGCAAACCCACATGTTTTTCATAGCATGTGATGTTGCTCATCACTCTTTACACTCATCATTGCTCTACCCCCCCGTGTAGTCTGCTGCCTTCACAGAAACACTTAACATTAGGAGAGGAAGAAACCTTATCCATAGCTGTCAAAGGGAAATCCCCTACCCAGTCCCAGGACCTTGCCATTAACAGAAACTGGCTTTCGCTGAAGTTTAACTCCACACATTCCCAGACTCACCAGGGTCAGAGGGACCTCAGGGGATCATCCAGTCCAACCCTCTGCCGAGGCAGGGCCACCCAGAGCACATTACACAGAGCACGGCCATGGTGGGTCAGGAATGTCTGCAACCTTCCAGGCATCCTGTTCCAGGTCTCTGCCATCTTCAACATAAAGAAGTTCTTCCTCATGTTGAAATCGAAACTTCAGAGATGAAGCCAGCAGAATGACACAAACACACACAGATCTCCTTAGCAATGAAACAGCCAACAGCAAATGGGGAAAGAAAAGCCCAAACATTCCCATGGAGTCTCCCTGTAAGGGTTTCTGTTGTTCCAGAAGATGGAGTTAGCATTCACCCACCTTGCCAAAGGTCTAAACGGCTTAGGAGTGGGACACCCCAGCTATGCAAAGAGCCTGAACTGAGTTATGGGTCAAGTGCTCTGAGCACTACATAAACTGAAGACAGCTAAGCCATCATCTCGCATCCCTCAGTACCAGGAAACTCAGGACTGACAACCTCAAAAGCAAGTTCAAAGCTTCCAGATTAAAGCATCAGCTCCTGCACTTACAACAACCCCCTTGGTCCAAACCTCAGCAGAGGGTGGGAGGTAACAGGAGAGTGGAAACAAGGAGGCAGGTTTTGCCTCAGTAGCATTTAGAAAGGTGCCACCACCTTCGGAGCCTCTGAAATCCCCCAAGTAATTAAACAGTCAAAGAGTCAAGTGAGAAGAGGCTTTCAGCTTCACAGTTATTTCCCAGCACCGACACAGATGCTAAACATTACAAAGCATCCTTCCTCTGAAGAGAGGAGCTGAAGGCAGCTGCTGTAAGCAAGACCTTGCCCCAACACACAACTGTCCAAGCTTCTGCCCTTTAACTGCAATGAAGAACCTTCAGCCATAAAGCTGCTTCTTTGCAACAGCCTGCATCGGAGCTGCAGCACAGCAAGGAAGGAAGAGCCTGTATGGGAATGCTGCAGTAAATGCCTCACTCACCAGGTATTTCAAAGCCTGTCACAGGCTTTGATCGATTCCCGCTAAAGCTTTTAGTGCACATTAGTTTGTTTACTGGTCCTAAGAGCACTATTACTTTGGTTTCTTTTTTTGGAGCTATACAAGCACATTGGAAGAGATCATGTCACAAAACCTGCTGCCTGGGGACAGGTTGTGTCCTTTTAAAACCAAGCCTCCTGTCCAGGCTTGGAATCGTTCTCATTGCACGCATAGCCCAGGTGGCCACTTGCAACTCCTGAATGATCAAGTCACTCTGCACACTGTGCACAAAACAACCCTCCCTGCACTATTTAGTGCTGTATTCATGCACTGTTTAGTGCTCCTGAGGTTTCTAGCCTAATCTATATCGAAAAACCTTGCCACAGACACTCACAGGATGGAAAGGTCACCCATTAAAGTGCTTCTATTTTACACAGAACTGCAAAAAATTCCAGTAAGCCTTCTCTTGTCTCCTGTCTCTGATGGCTGCAAACATCAGGTGGTTTCAAAGAACACCCCTGGGAGACTAACTGAAATGTCAGATGCAAGAAGAGGGTTACATACAGCTTCCTCATGCACTCAACCCCAGTCTTAACAGTTTATGAGCATGGAATTGGTGTGCTGCAATGAAACTGGAGCTCTGGGCTGTGACCAGCATCTCCTCGTGGCTCCTGAAAAGGATCCTGCCTGTGCAAGGCAGAGCTCTCCCTCCTGACCTGCTGCATCACTGCACTTCCAGAGAGAGCCTCTTGCCAGGTTGGACAGATAATGGAAGATTTCAGGGCTGTTTTCATCCCTCCACTGCACATAGGTCCCATAGAGGCACTAGGTAGGGTTAATCTGAAGAGTGTGGGCTGGGCTCCTAGCAATGAGGGCTGAGAGGGTCTGCAAAGGGACAGAGAAGGAAAACACAGATCTTCAGTGAAAGATCCATTTCCTTCTCCTATGCATAAGCACAGGAAGATCAGAACTGAAAAGCCTCGGTCTCAGCAGTAACGACATGGCAGAATTCAGACAAACAAACTATTCATTAAAACCTTGAAACGATGCAAGTAAAAAGTCTTCAGAAACTTCTCCTGCAATCTTACATCCAGGACTCAGTATTTGAGGTCAAGAAATTCTAGCAGTGAAAAAACAAGGGACAGAAGAGCTGTGTGGGGCAAAGCAGAGCTGAATCCACTGGGATAACATCAGATAATTTCCAGCGTCAGCCTGTTAAAGCGACCAGGCACCGGGTTGTGTCTGAGGAGCACTGATAGCCTGAATGTGCCTCCACAGCAAAGCTGAGCACAGAGCCACTCAAACCAGGCTGTGTCCTCGCCCTTGAAAAGAAAAGGCTGCTAAGAAAAATAAACAGAATTGTACTTTGACACTTTGAGCAACCCTTGGACCCTGTAAAGTCCCTACATGTAAACCCATCAGCACTGTGGGGGTACCACAGCATCACCCCAAGACACCTGTGCCAGCATTCCCTCCCAGGGTGGAGGCAGAGCAGGGCTCTTGGAGGCCAGGAGCTTGGCTGAAGGCCTGTAGATAAGGTGCTGAAACACAACACCTGCACTCTCCATTTCCCCAGCTGCAGAAGCTGCCTTGCACAGGCTTTGTGCACAGGAAAGGAAGCAGAGAGCTCCCGTGCTTTTGGGTGAGAGGCAGGAGGAAGGGGAGCAGCGTTTTAAAGCACCCTATGAGCATTACTAACACCCAATCCATCCCAGCATCTTTGTGAGGTTCCCAAAGGCAGCTCAAGCATGCAGCAGGAAAGCCAACCTGCAGCTGAGAAATCCTGAATTAACATTCAGCTGGGCACAAGAGCTCCTGCTAAGGTGTTAGAGAAAGCCCTAAATGCTCACACCAGGTCACAGCCTTTCACAACTTGTGCTGTAATCACACCCAACAGTACCATGAAGACAAGAGGTAAGGCTTTAGCCACTCAGAGGAACTGCTCTTCAGGTTTGCTGGGTCAGAAAAGACAGGGATGGCAAATATACTTGCAAAGGCAAGCTTGCTCTTTCCAGGACTGCTTGGGTCTTATAACATTCAGCAACAATGATTTCCCAGTGTTTTAAACAGGGATCATGGAAAGCAGGGAAGGAGCACAAGGAGCCAGGTACATCCACATTATTGTCATGACAGTGTTAATGACTTTCAACACAGGAATCAAATGGAGGAGTGCACTCAGATGTACCACTTATCACAGGAGGAGCTGGTGGGGCTTCTGTACTGACTGAGAGCCCTCTTCAAGACAAAGTTTTATTACCTATTAACATCAGTTATGGTGTGTTGGGGTTTAAGCACCTACCACCTCCAACAAGAAAGAGTAACAGCAAGCACTGAACTTCTAGAAGCACCAGTAAGAGTGATTGGCCTACTCCCTAGCTGAAAGTATGTAAGTGGCCCAGAGTTTAAAGCCAGGAAAGCTCAGGGTTGTAACTGGGTACAGAAAGCTGCTTTTAACCTTTGCACTGGAAGCTAAAGGTGTTTCACTGCCCTCAAATAACAACACTCAACTCTATCCAATCCATACATCAGGGTTCATAGATTTTCAAGTGCTTTACAAGCCGAGGAGAGACAGGAATGAACACACAAAACAAGAACATGAGGGCATAAGATGGGGGCTAGTGGAAGCCCTGGCACCATAAGCACCTTTAGCCTCTGCCCATTTCAGAATTAAGAGCTCAAGGCAATACAAGGGGGACACAAGCACCCTCTCAAATCTATGGCCTAGCTGTGCCCAGCACAAGTCAACATTAAGGATGTCGAACAAGAGCCTCACAGCCAAAGATGCTAATAGAGTCAAAGACATTAAAAGAACCACCTGCAACAGCACCCAAAAGGCAACAAACTTTACACTCAGGACAGCCGTGTAGCGCCCATAATCTGTACCCCTTCCAGGATGGGCAGCAAGCAGCACATCAGGCTTACCTGGCTGGTTCTCACACATCAGTGTAACCCAAAGAGGGCTGGTTCAGCAGACAGCCAAAAAACCCTGATTATAACCACAAAATGGCAAGTCCCATAACACGCTCCCAATGGCACCAGGTTTGTTTTTAGCAGCCCTGAGCTGCAGTGCAGATGGCACACAACGCCTCTCGGTTTTGTTAGCGGGCAGCTTCCCAGATGGAAAAATCAATACAAGTACCCCTCAATTCCGCAAGCACTCCGGAGACTTCTCCGCAGGTTAAAGTGGTCGAGATGCCTACACCAGAGGAGAACCGCCATGAAGAGGAAAGACAGCTTATTCCCATAACTGCCTTGGATTTCTGGTCCTCCGAGGTCTCGCTATTCCTAACACTGCAAAGGGTTCAGTTACCAAGCGACTGAAGTCAGAGCTAGCACTCCTGGATTTGGGAGCACGGTAGCAACTCCTAAGTCTGGGTTTACTCACCCAAACCGAGGTGGCTTTGTTTAGGTGCTTCAACCACACTCACCCTGAACAAATCCCTGCTGCAACAGCGCACAAAGATTTCACTGGGAAGCTGCAGTGACTGAATCGTGGCTCTTTAGGGAAAGAAGGCTTTCATTTTCCCCAGGTAGAAAGCCATCACGTGGCAGTATCTTTTCTGCATACCTGTTTTCATTTTCCTTATCTCCAAGCGGTCACGTGTGCAATGACACTACCACCTAAATTTAGCTCATTCCGTTAGCACTTGCAATCCCACCGATGCCTGCAGACTGCAGCACACCTTTCTTGCTCTCACTCTTCCCTTCTCCTTCAGTGCACAAGGCCATTGCTGCACCAGGAAAGCACACACCATATCAGAAGCCTCCCAGCTCAGCTGCCACCCCAGACGAGGGCCAGGACCCACTGCAGGCCTGTTTTGTTCAGTGCAACGCCCATTCCCTGCAGGCCCCTTTGTGTTATATCACAGTGCCCCCTCGCTCGCTTTTGTCTCTGGACTGTCAGTCAGCATACACCAAGCCAACTTTGGGAAGCGGGAATGTCCTGACACACACCTGCCTACACCTTGTGGCTCTCCAGGTGGAATGAAGAGGTCAGAGATTTAGGCAGGGCTCAGCGGCGGGGGGTACCTGCTCAAGTCAACAAGGGCAGATCCGGACCGCAATTACTCCCCGCTGAAATCCGAACGGGGAAACCCCACGTCGAGGTTTCCCTATTCAGCTGCTGACTCCCTGCAAACAGGCAATGACGACACTGGCCATGAAGGCAGAGATACCGGCCCACATTCCCAGCAGGAGGGGGCTGGAAGCTCGCACAAACCACCTTCACAGGCAGCCCACTTGCTATGCCATTAAGTAGCAGAAGGGGTCTCTACCTGTGGCAGGGGGGTTGGAATTGGATGAGCTTTAAGATCCCTTCCAACCTAAACCATTCTAGGATACGATTCAGTGATTAAATCCCAGCACCTCAGCCGTGCTCCACCACCAGCAAAAGGCAGCAGCAGCATCCACGGCGGCCTTCCAGAAGGAGCGCGATGAAGGAAAGGAAAGCAGTCCGGATTCAACCTCTGGAGGACCCCGTCCACCTTCCCTGCTCAGCCCGCGGCTCCACACCGGGCAGGGATGGGGCAAAGCAACGAAAGCCGCAAACCCCCTTCGGCGGGGGGCTCCGGAGCAGCGGACACCACCTCCCGGGGACCGGAGAGCAGGGGAGGGGATAGGAGCCACCGGCAGCCCGCGCAGGCCCCTGCCCCGCGAGGCCCCCAAGGCGGAGCCAGGCCGCCAGTGCGGGCCACACGCGGGCGCAGAGGCCGCGCCAGCCCCCACGTCGGCGGGAGCCCCGGTTACCTTGGTCTCCTTGACGTGCTGCTTGATGCCCTCCGGGTACCACTGCACCCGCACGTAGCCCCGCCGCAGCGGGCTGGCGCGGCCCTCCTCCGCGCCGCCGGCACCGGGTCCCCCCGACTCGGAGCCTCCCGAGCTGGCGGCGCCGCCGCCGGTGCCTCGGCCGCCCTCATCCGAGTCCTCCTCCGAGTCCTCGCCGTGGATGAGGCGCACCAGGCCGAAGCGCACGGAGCCGCGGTAGCGGCCCGACACCAGGTCGTGCGAGAAGAGGAGGCGCTGCGAGCCGCCCGGCGGGGCCGGCAGCGGCAGGGCGGGGGCCGGGACCGGGGCCGGTGCCGGGGCCGCCTCAGCGGGCAGGTCCGCCATGGCGCCGGGAGTCACGGCAGAGCGCGCGGCCGCCTCGGCGGGCGGGGAACGGGAGGGGCGGAGCGGCGCGGGCCGCGCGCAAGTAACGGGGTGGGAGGCGGAGCCGAGTGAGACCACGCCCACCGCCAGGTCACGCCCACCTGTGGGGGGGTTTAGGCTGCACCATATCCTCGGTCACTGGGGGAGGCTGGACTGCACCATGTCCCCGGTCACCGGGGGGTTGCACTGCACCGTCCCCGTATCCCCAGTCATCGGGGGGCTGCACTGCACCCATCCCCGTGTCCCTGTTCACTGGGGCTGCACTGCACCATCCCCGTATCCCCAGTCATCGGGGGGCTGCACTGCACCATCCCCGTGTCCCTGTTCACTGGTGATTGCACTGCACCATCCCCGTGTCCCTGTTCACTGGGGGCTGCACTGCACCATCCCGTGTCCCTGTTCACTGGGGGCTGCACTGCACCATTCCCGTGTCCCTGTTCACTGGTGGTTGCACTGCACCATCTCCGTGTCCCTGTTCACTGGTGGTTGCACTGCACCATCCCCGTGTCCCTGTTCACTGGTGGTTGCACTGCACCATCCCCGTGTCCCTGTTCACTGGTGGTTGCACTGCACCATCCCCGTGTCCCTGTTCACTGACTTCATTTGGCTTCATTGACTCCAAGGGGTTTTTCCTCCTCTGTCTCCAGGGAATTTTGAACTAGAAATGGTTTCTCGAGCTGGTTCCACTGCTCTGGCTGGTGAAGGGCTGGCGGAAGCTGAATCAGCCATCACTGCCCAGCCTTTACCCACAGATACCCTGCCTCTTTGCTCCTTAAGTCTCCCCACCTGTGCAGCATTTGCTGGAATACCAGGAGAATGCTGGAATCCTCACCCTGACTTATTTCGCTGCAGGAAACAGGAGCTGCAGAGCAGTGCTTTCCCTCTTGCCCTCTCCCTCCCCAGAATGCGAGGACGCTCTGCCCACCTTCTCCTGGGCCAGCCCGACCTTGACACCAGTATTTAATCACTCGCTACAGCATCACTTTAATCAGAGCGGTGGGATGTTGATGTGGCTGAGCATTCCTTGGCATCACCCACAGGGATAAGGAACAGAACAGACCTAAAAGGGACCATTGGGTGGGAAAATAGCAGCCTACCCTTGGGAAAAGGCAGTTTAAATATCCATTCAGTGCCATGTGGTTACATGGCTGTTTACAGGGATGTACTTCTGGGAGCACAGAACTGTGTCCACAAGCCATGACCTCTGTAAAGCGGAGAATAGATGGGATGAGCTCAGCACTTGCTGAGCACGAGTGCCTCCAGCACAAGGATTTCACCCTCTGAGCATCACTGGAATGGAGATTGCAGCACAGCTCCCTGGGGCATTTAGCTCCTGCTGGAGCTGCGGGCCAGGTACCGGCCTCTCTCCTGGTGTAATCAGGGTGAATTGTGCCTTTGTGGAACAGGATCAGGCCTCTGGGAGGTGCCCTTTGGCGCTGGTGCCATGCTCTTCTCGAGGCTCCAAAAGCACAGCTCTACCCAGCACTGTGATGCTTTTCATCGTCTCCTTAATGTGCATCTTACAGCCACTAATAAAATATACATATATGTTATGGGCATAGATAAAATGTGTGTGTAGATAAGAACTGTCCCTCTTCAGAGCAATTACATGCTGAAGAGCAGAAGTGGGGTTTCAAGTAGCCATAAATAGCCATGCAAACAAGCACATTATGCAACAGGCCAGGTTCACAACAGGGGGATTTTAATGGGGACAAGTGAGGCCCGTTTGCCTGTTAGCAAGAGTTGAGCCGGGTGGTTTTGCACTGTGATCCCAGCTGGGGCTCTGCCGTGCTTCCATAGGGAAGTAGCACTGCTCTGCAATACACTATGGCAGACCCAAGAAGCATTTTGCATCCATATCTTTTTGCAAATGAGATTGCTTCAGCAGGAGGTCTGAACATACAGGAAGTGTGTGCAAGTGACACATGTCACGCAGCCCCCCACTGCCTCGTTTAGGGGCCATTCCTGCTGTTAGGCTGATTGGGAAGTGATAGCTTTTGCTTTGCAGGAGAACATCCTCCTTGCAAACAAGCTGCCTCTGAGATCCAGCCTCTTTATGGTTGTTACATCACTGGCATCTCCCTGTCGAGGCACTGCTGAAAGACAATTCCTTTCCTTCCTCCTTGGCACCTGGCTGGCTCTTGGTGCATCTTTCATGGGGTTGCCCAGGCCTTGCAGGGGTTAAGGAGCAGGTGCTGGGATGCCCACCGGGTGCTGGGATGTCCAGAGGGCACCAGGATGTCTGCAGGGTGCCAGAGATGTCCAGAGGGTGCTGGGTACCCAGAAGATGCTGGTAATGCCTGCAGGGTGCCACTGATGCCTGCAAGGTATGCCCAGTGATGCTGGTGATGCCTGCAGGGTGCAGGTGACGCCTGGTGATGCCTGCGGGGTACTGGGATACCCAGTGATGCCCAAGGGTGCTGGTGAAGCCCAGTGGTGCTGATGATGCCTGAAGGTGTTGGGATGTCTCGTGATGCTGGGATGCTTGAAAGACCCCGGTGCCCAGTGGTGCTGGTGATGCTCGGTGATGCCTGGAGGGTCCCGGTGCCCGTTGATGCTGGCGATGCGCGGTGATGTCCGAAGGGTCCCGGTGCCCGTTGATGCTGGTGATGCGCTGTGATGTCCGGAGGGTCCCGGTGCCTGTTGATGCTGGTGATGCTCGGTGATGTTCGCAGGGTCCCGGTGCCCGTTGCTGCTGGTGATGCGCTGTGATGTCCAGAGGGTCCCGGTGCCAGCTCTGCTGCGGGGCTCTGGTGCCACCTCGTGGGCTGCCGCCTCCCGCCGCCGAGCTGGGTCTGGCCCGGCCACTCCCGGTGTGACGGGAGGGCGAGGACAGCACCGGTTGTCGGGCCAGGGGAGCGGGAGCCAGCGTTCAAAGCGTGGTCAGTGCTGTGATCCCAAACAAGCTGTGAAGTAGCATCCCTTCATCCCTTCATCCCTTCCCCAGCTCCCTGTGCATGCTGCAGAGGGTATCAGCCCTGCAGCCTCTCAGAAGGGCATCAGATGCACTGATGGACTAAAAGAAATATGCCAGAGGAAGGCCACATACATGTATATTTGCATGGTTTATATCTCTATTATATATGTATATTAACATTTCAAAGCACAGAGCAGAATCAGCCCCTTTAGGGTCTGTTTAGAGCCTGGGGCCTCTGGCCACCATCCATGGGAGCCCTGAACCTCTATTCCAGCAGATCCCCAGCTCCCAGGCTCTTAACCTGCAGCGAATGTCCCTCTCCAGCACAGAGGCCTGGACCTGCTGGTGAGTTTGACCTGCTCTTGGCAGCTCAGCACGGGAGCACTGAGGGATAAAGCAAAGGAGCCAGCTTGGCAAGTGCTGAAGATATTGAGGATGCCCAGAGCCACATCCTGCTGTGAAGGTACAGCAACAACGAGCACTCCATGCTGCCAGTCAGTGGTAGCTAATGAAAAGGCAGGAGGCAGCAGAGAATGGAATCAGAACCAGTGGCTGACCTTGCAGTGATGTCCTGCTGCATCCCTCTTATGTCACTGCTAGGAGAAAAGCATCACCCTCTTGTGTCCCTATGGCTAAGCCAGGGGAAGGTGTGAAACAGGGATGGAAGCAAAGCATCCAGCTTGGAAATTATGTGAGTAAATACATGAGTTTGGTGGAGAAACCTCTCCGATGGTGGCACGTGGGGGAGGACCTTGATGCCACCGTTGTCCCCTGTGATGGCAGACTGTGGGCTGCTGTGTGTCACTTCAGTCCCAAGTCCTGGCAAGGCAGGGGATGAGTTGTGGTCGATCTGCACTCCATGTGCCACCCCTCTCTGCACATCCTACCCGAGACAATAGCCACCTTCCTGAGCTGGACCCCAGTGGAGGGACCAGCCTGGCTGCAGCAACAGCTCAAGGCTCTCTGAAGATGCTAAAGGTGTAAATCCCAGCACACTGGCTCTCATTTAATGGCGTATTTGGCCCTCTGCAGCTGTGTAGGAGCAGGGAGAGATGGACCCAGTTAAAACCACCTAATGCAGCATCCCTGCTTGGCTATTCCAGCCACAGACCAGCCTCTGCTCTGATGGGCTCAGCCTAAATGGTGGGCAGTGGCTCTGAAATGGCAATTCTGAGGAGCAGAAAGCTGCTGGGTTGTATTTCTGTTTCAGTTCCATGAGGAGAAACTTAAAAGAGGGAGATAAGGGAATAACTCCCTTAAGGGGTCACCTTACCCATGGCTGGAAATGGAAGCAGGTCCTGAGTTCCCCTGGACATATCTCCGGTGGAGCAAAGCCAGCTCTGCCTCCTGCTCCGGGCTCCTTTCAGGGCTGCATCTGGTTCACGATGATAATGATGATTCCAACATCATGCTCATGCCTGGGATAATCCCCCTTTTATTACACACATCCTGACAAGGACAAATGTTGCTGGCTTTGCCTATCCAGTCTCTTAGGCAATAGAGGGCTGTGCAGGGGAGATGCTTCATCTTTGGAGTAAGCTTCTTGGGGCAGAAAGCTCAGGTCTGGCCTTCTATCCCCCAAGGAACCAGCTGATTTCCCTCCCCAGCTGCTCAAACCCAAGCAATGGTTATGCCTGGCATGATGAGCAGGCATGAACGTGACCTTCCTTGGCGTGATGGGCATCCTTAGGAAGCTCATCCACTCTTGGCAGGGCTGCCGTCAGCATCTCCCGATGCCATCAGGGAGGTCTGGATCAGGCACACATTGCTTTCCTCTCCTAGCTAAGTCCTGCACTCTCCCAGCAGCAGGGACTCAGGGCAGAGCAATCAGCTAAATGCTTTATTCCCCTGTGGGCAGTCATGGGGGG
>NDXB01011646.1:0-13852 GCA_002631895.1 Agapornis roseicollis | reverse complement strand
AGAGTGTATGTCGTGCAGCCTGGGGTGGTGTGGGGGGGGGGGGGGGGGGGGGAATAGAAACCCGATGGGATCCTTTTGCTGGCCTGTCACGTTAAAGCCTCTCACTTCACCCTGTCTGTCATTGGAGCCATAAACTCCTTAGAGGATGGCATCACGTGCTCCATAAATAACAAATATATAAGCTGAGGCAGTGGAGGGTGCAGCGGGCAGAGGAGGGGAGGCAGAACCCCGGCTCCTCCTCTGCTGTGGGACAGCACCACTGGAGCCAGGAGGGCAGAGGAACGGCGCAGGGGCCCCATCCGGTAAGAACCCCGCATCCCGGTGCCGCAGCCGCCTTGGGACACGGATGGTGCAGCCAGCCCAGTGACCTGCCAGCCCCAGGATCCCAGGCGGGGGGGGATTGCTGCAGAGGGGAGGGAGGCTGGTGCAGGGAGCTTAGCTTGTCTGAAAAGTGGCTTTGATGGAGGTAAGACTGTGACTGTCACCGCAGCTCCTGTCCCATCCCTCCGCTTCCAACACTATCAAGACCTGGGTGTGAGGACCCTTCTCACCAAAACCCTCTCTGTTCAGGGTGTTGGAAGATCTCAAGTTCTTCTGCAAGGAGCGGTAAGCTTCAGAACGGAGTGAATAACTCCTTGATACCAACTCATTCAAACAGCCAAGCTCCAAAGCAGGGCAGATGCATCACGTAATAACAGCAAGGTGCTGTTAGGGGGATAATGCAGGCCTGTCTCTTTATTTACACGTGAGGTCCTCTCTGGACCATGCAGATGCTTTGATCTTTAGTGCACAAACATGAGTGTATGGGGGGGGTGAATTTACAGAGAAAGCTTTTGGTAGCTGCTGTGTACACAGGGATGTATGGGGCTCGTCTCAGGCAGGGCTACAAGGAGTTACAGCACAAAATGCAGCCTGGGGTGTAAGTGACTTGAACAAGATACAGGAGGCTGTGCTGGAGCATTGGAAGGCAGATGTCTCAAGCAAGGGATTGAGGATGCTCCTTCTCACTCTGGTTCTCACTTACTCTGTGAGCTGGGCTGAGGTTCCTTCACCTCTGCAGGTCGGATGCTCCCTGGGTGGAACAGCAGTGCTGGTACCCCCATGGCAGGGCTTGGGTCAGCTCCGGGGATGGGGTGGGATGATGGATGGTTCCTCTGCGCTCTGTCTATCCCCCCAGCCCACCCCAGAACTTTGCACCTGCGGAGAGCTGAGAAGCAAAGCGAGGAGCTCATTTCCAGAGCACAGACACAAATAGATGGGCCCTGCAGCGGTGTAACCTGGGCTGCCAGGAATAAAGTGCCACAGCAGGGGAAATACAGGGAAAAGAGGCCAAGGAGCAGCCTTTTCCCATCAGTGGTTTTGGCTCCAGGCTGTTGTTGTTTGGGGTCTCAGGAAGTTTCTAGAAGTGGCTGGAGGGATCTGAGCCTTATCTAATGGGAACAGAGCTGCCACTTGCGTAAGAGGTCTTGAATCCCCAGCTCTGGATGTCCTGGTAGAGAACTTCCGCTATTCAGTTCCTTCCAGGCTTTATGTGATCTGGGATGAAGACCTGCTCTTGGATACTGAACTGTTCAACAGTGGCTATCAGTGAGCAGACATCCCTGAGGAACCTGGTCTAGTGGAAGTTATCCCTGCTTATGATGGGGGGGGGTGAGGGGGGGTAGGACCAGGTGACTTTTAATGATCCCTTCCAACCCAAACTATCCTGCTCCAGAATTCCCACAGCAGCTGGAACATGAATCCTGCCTGAGGCTGTAATGAGCTGGCTGTGCCCTGCAATCCTCAGGCACTCAGCACCACCCAGGATCAAACCACTGCTGCATTTTCTACCTGCCTCCTCTAGGATCCATCCAGGTGGATGAGCCCCTAATTCATTTAGCAGGACCAGGAGTTCCAGACCAGTTGATAACAAGCTCTATGAACACTGCACCCCCAGCACCCTGCTGTCCCCTCCATCTCAGCCACCCCTTTACCTCCTTCCTACATGCTTCCCAGAGCATGAACCACCCACTCCCAGCATCTGGTCCTTGCTGACCAGAACAAGCGTTGGGGTTGCTCAGTAATTCCCCCACCAAATAAACCCCTTCTCCCTGATGGATACGATCCCTTAGCTTATACATCCACTGCCAAGCCAGCAATTCATTGGAAATCCATCACAGCACCCCCCTTTCACCTTGGGCTGGATAAACCAGGCATTCCAAGCACCCAGCCCTAGGCATTTCAGGGTGGAAAATTCCCAGCTTGTTCTGCTGTGTGCAGTGTGTGTCCTGGTAATGCCTTTGCTTCCATAAATCCTGTTAGCTGGAGGCAAGCCCATAATTAGCAGGGAAAGCTGGCACCTCTCAGACAATCATCAAAAGTGACCTGGCTTCACAGTGGCTTTGCTGCAGGAGGCTGGAATACTGGGCTGAGCAGGGATAGCTGGCTCCAGGAGCAATTCCCACTGTTTCTGCCTGTGGAATGCATGTGTTTAGTAAAGTTATCCGCTCAGTTTATGGTTCTCTTTGGATTTATTAACTTGGATTGGTCACACATGAAACCAGAGGCAGATTGAAGCTCCAGGCTTTGATCCAGGTTGAGGGATTGGGCCAGGCTGTGCAGGATCGTGCTGATGGATGAGCACTGGTGACCTTCCTGGGGAGCTGAGGGAAAATGGGGTTCTGCATCACAGGCAGCATGTCCTGGGATAGGCTGTGTCCGGTGGGATCACACTGCCCAAAGCTCTCTGGCCAGTGGCAGAGCCTGGGGCATCTCACCCAAGGAGGACACCAGTCCTTGCAGCTGCAGGCACCCACTCATCCTGCCATGAACCCATCCCAGCTCTATCTGTGAGCATGAATGTGACTCAAGGGCCCAACAGGCACTGAGCTGTGTCACTTACCTGCTGAGTGAGCTGGAAAAGGGAGTAAATCCTGACAGCTGGGGCTGTCTGTGGCTGCCTGGTGCGTGTCCGTGTGGGACTCCTCAGTACACGCATGGCAGCCCAGCACTGACTTCTTGCTTGCACACAGCTGTGCTGCACCGTGAAAGCAGGAGCATCACAAGGAACTTTCACCAGGGAATGCTCCCTTCGCACCCTCCTGGCATCTTGCAGCTGCAGCCCACCCTGCCCATCCCAGGGCTCTGCTGCCTGACCCCTGCCTGGCTTTGCCATGGGCTGGGAGATGTGGGGCAGGATGCTCAGCCCCACACCTGCTCCTCCTGCTCCAGCTGTCACCCCCAGCCCTGCCCCTGCTCTGTCCCAGTGCCCAGACCTGCTAGCAGGTCACCAGGCCTTTGTCACCCTGGTCCCCCCAGGCACTGGCCCCAGCTCACAGTGATGGCAACGGAGCACTGTGGGTGGGTATTTGCTTGCATATAGCATCGAACCAGGGAATGGCTTGGGTTGGAAGGGACCTTAAAGCTCCTCCAGCTCCAACCCCTGCCACGGGCAGGGACCCCTTCCACTGGAGCAGCTTGCTCCAAGCCCCTGTGTCCAACCTGGCCTTGAGCACTGCCAGGGATGGGGCAGCCACAGCTTCTCTGGGCACCCTGTGCCAGCGCCTCAGCACCCTCACAGGGAAGAGCTTTCTCCCTATATCTAACCTGAACTTCCCTTGTTTCAGTTTGAACCCATCACCCCTTGTCCTATCACTCCAGTCCCTGATGGAGAGTTCATCTCCAGCATCCCATATGTATCTATGATTCTATGTACCTGTATCTCCTCACATGTATAGGAGAAGACTGTGAAGCAGCCTATTCCTGTGTGTGATCAACAGGTATTTCCAGCAGCCAAGAGCACCGGAGAAATTTGGCTGAAACCAAGGGTGCTGCCATCAGGACCAGTGGAGCTGCATCTGCAGAGAGCCGAGAAACAAAGCAAGAAGTCCATTTGCTCAAGGCTGCCCCAGCAGTGGAGCAGCGGGAAACCAGCCAGGACCAGGAGCAGAAGCAGGACCAAGAGCAGGAGCAGGACCAAGACCAGAAGCAGGAGCAGGACCAGAAGCAGGAGCAGGAGCAGAAATAGGAGCAGGAGCAGGAGCAGAACAGGAGAAGGAGCAGAACAGGAGCAGGACCAGAAACAGGAGCAGAACCAGAAACAGGAGCAGGAGCAGAAACAGGAGCAGGGGCAGGGGCAGGAGCAGGGGCAGGGGCAGAGGCAGAGGCAGGAGCAGGGGCAGGGGCAGGGGCAGGGGCAGGAGCAGGATGTCGGTGCTCAGCGCGGTGCCTTTCCTGAAGCCGGTCCATGTGAGGCCCCCCCGCAGCTCCCCCGGCGGCCAGCGCCGTCACACGCTGCCTGCCAGCGAGTTCCGCTGCCTCAGCCCCGAGGATGCCGTCAGCGTGTTCGAGATCGAGAGGGAAGGTGAGGGGCTCCCGGGGGATCCTTCCCTTCCCTTCCCTTCCCTTCCCTTCCCTTCCCTTCCCTTCCCTTCCCCTTGTGCTCTTTGAGGGCACGTCCTGGTCACACTTGGAGGTGCACCCCAGCAACCTTCCCCATCCCCTCCATCCCAGGCACCCCCAGCTCCCCTTTCCCAGACTCACCAGGCCCATTTCTCCATCCTTTCCAAAGGGAGATGCCGGGAGGGAGGGTTCATCTCAGCATCCACTGCAGCAGCCTTGGAATCACCAGCATGAGCCTGAAATAGGACCTTGGGCATGGGGGGCTGCTTTTGGATGAGCAGAGCTGCTCCCTGGAGCCACCCTCAGAGCTCCTTTAGACCAAATAGGAAGCAGGATGCAGGATCTCTCTCCATCACATCCTGCTTTCCTCACCTACATTGGTGCTGAGGGGTGTCCCAGGGGGTCTGGGTGCCCCTGGTCCCCCCCTCCACTCACATCTATTCCCCTCCAGCCTTCATCTCCGTCTCCGGGGACTGTCCCCTCCACCTGGATGAGATCCGGCACTTCCTGAACCTGTGCCCGGAGCTGTCCCTCGGCTGGTTTGAGGAGGGGAGGCTCGTGGCCTTCATCATCGGCTCCCTCTGGGACCAGGACAGGCTCAGCCAGGTAAGAACCAGACTCTGTTACCCCAGCTCGTGAACTGGGGACCAGAAGCTCCCTGGGGCTACCCAGGAAGTGCTCTCCCAAGGCTGTGCTGGGGGAAATTAACTTCCTCAGTAATTAATTTTACGGATGCCGTTAAAAATACGCCAATTAATTCCCCTCGGCATTCATTTCATGATCAAAAAGCCTCCAAGGATGATGGGGGAGCTGAAGGGGGATGGCACTGGGACCCTTGTCCTTATGGGGAGGATGTGGACCTCGAATTTGGGGTTGTTTAGTCTGGAGAAGAGAAGGCTCAGGGGGACCTGATGGCTCCCTACAAGTGCCTGGCAGGAGGATGAAGCCGGGGGGGGGCTGGCCCCCAAGGAACAAGGGATGGGACAAGAGGAACCGGGCTCAAGCTGCCCCAGGGCAGGTTTAGATGGAGCTGAGGAACAATTCCTTGCCCACAGGGTGCTCAGGCATTGGAACAGGCTGCCCAGGGCAGGGCTGCAGGCACCAGCCCTGCAAGGGTTCACAGAGCGTGGAGACGAGGCCTCAGTGCCATGGGGCAGGGGTGGCCTCGGCAGGGCTGGGGTGAGGGTTGGACCGGATGAGCTGAAAGGGCTTTTCCAACCCCATTCTCCGATGCCGAGGGGCTGGGAGCCAGGACCTGACCCTTGTTCCCCTCGCAGGCAGCGCTGACCCTGCACCGGCCACAGGGTTCTGCCGTGCACATCCACGTGCTGGCCGTGCACCGGGGCTGCCGGCAGCAGGGCAAGGGCTCCATCCTCATGTGGCGGTACCTGCAGTACCTGCGGGGCCTGCCCGCCGCCCGCCGTGCCCTGCTCATGTGCCAGCGCTTCCTCGTGCCCTTCTACCAGAAGTGCGGGTTCCGGGCGCTGGGGCCTTGCGCGGTGACGGTTGGGGACTTGGCCTTCGTGGAGATGGAGCACGCGGTGCGGGGCCACGCGTTCATGCGCAGGAACAGCGGCTGCTGAGCGCCCGCAGCTCCCGTCCTGCGCCGGGCACGGCCCCTCTGCATCCCCACCGCAGCGCCGCATCCGCCCCGGGTACAGCTGCCCCTCGGCACCCATGGCCTGGTCCCATCCCAGCGCTGACCCCGTGGGCTCGGCTGTAGCCGTGGCTGTGCCGATAAGCCGGGGCGGGCTGCAGGGCTAAGGGCCCCCCGGACAGGGAAAGGTTGGGGGTCTCTGCTGATTTAAGGGTGCTCATAGCCACGGTTTGCTATGACACATACATGCGCCCCAGCCCTGCACTCTCCCCAGCACCCCCATGGCCAAGCCCACGCTGAGCAGCCCCCAGACCAAGCGGGGCTCCTTGCAGATGCTCCCCTGCCTGCAAACATCCATCCAGAGCTCTTGGTGCACATCCCCAGCCCCACATGGTGGAGCCTCCCTTGGGGGCCACTCCAAACCAGTGCCCCCCAGACCCACGTCTGGCCCAGGACAAGCCTTCTGCAAACACCTCAAACCCTTATCAAGCAGCAAATAAAGGTATGGTGATGGTTTTCAACGCAGCCTGTGTGTGTGTCCTGCTTTGACACCTCGCCACAACAGCCACAGCCAACAGCCGTTGGGGCATCTTGGCTTTAAGGGAGACAGGGCAAATCCAGCCTTGGGTCACTCAATGAAGGGGACACAGAAACGGGGCTGTGTCCTTGGGCAAGGTGAAGGGGATCCATGGGTCTTTTTACTGCAGGTATTTGGCTTCCCCTTCTTGAGACCCTCAAAATCCTACCCCCTGAGAGGAGATGGGGACAGCCCAGCCCTGCACCCCAAGGCATCAGTTCCAGGCTCATCCTCCCTCCCTGCTACACCAAAACCACCACAACAGCCAAAAGTGCTGCATCCCCGCTCCAGAGGAGGGAGAAGAGGCCTTTGTGTCTCATTAAATACAGGTAGAAATTTATTAAGGAAAGGAAAAACCCACAGCTTTTAAAAAAGTATCAAAAAGAGACAAATGAGGTGAGGTGTTCGACTTTGGCTGGAGCAGCAACGGGAGGGAGCGGGGATGAAAACTGGCCCATGGAGGGGGGAAGGATGCAGGGAAGGATGCAGGGAAGGATGCAGGGAAGGATGCAGNGCAGCAACGGGAGGGAGCGGGGATGAAAACTGGCCCATGGAGGGGGGAAGGATGCAGGGAAGGATGCAGGGAAGGATGCAGGGAGGGATGGAGGTGCCACATCGCCCCCAGGCTCACCCCGGGAGCAGCTGTGGACAGAGGGAGCCGAGCTCCCAGCCCTTGAATACTCACCCCAGGACACCCCAGCGGGGCACTTCCCACCTTCCCCCTTTTAACAGTGCTGAGACCCACCAGCACCAAAGCAACACACACCAGGGAGAGACAGCCCGGGCTCAACCCAGCCCCGAGGGGTAACAACAGGGACTGGAGGCAGCAGCAGGAAGAGGGAGCACAGACAGATCCCAAGGGGTCTCTGGCCTTCAGGAGCAGCCACACAGGCACCCAGGGTGCTGTCCTCCCTGCCTACCTCCTGGCATGGCTCTGTGACCACAGCAAGCATAGCCCCTCTGCTTCCAAAACATGAATTTCACTGGAATGAGGGGAAAGAAAAGCCCTTGCCCCAAGTCCTGCCTCTGCATCCGGCCCCTCGAGGAAGCACACATCGCCCATTGCCTCAGGGGAATGGGACTGACAAACACCTTCAAAGTCCAGCTCTGAACACCTCGCACAGAGCCTGGGGAGCCCAAAGTGAGGAAACCCTGGGCACAAAGAGCTGCAGGTAAATACCAGTGCCCCTGCAAAAAGGGGGTCGTGTTCACAGTATGAGCTGCAGCACCCGGGGCACTGAGGTGGGACGGGACCAGGACAGGCAGGGGCACAAGCAGGGCCCCCCTGGTAACATCCCCACCCCCAGGCTGGGAGCCCTGGATGCACCAAAATCCCGCTTCCCTTGAGCCCTTCCCCATACAGGCAGCAGCTGGGGTCAGTCCCCAAACCAGTTATGGGCTTTTCAGCCCCAAAGGGGTGCAGGGCTGGCTCCAGCCCCACTCCCCACTGCACCCCCGCTGGTTAACAGGGGTGAGCCCAAGGATGAGCCACGCTCAGGGTCTGCCCCATCCTGGAGCATCCCCAGCAGGCTGGTGGGGACCCCTCCATGGGCAGCATCACCAGTGGTGCCTCTCCCAGCACCATCCCCACCAGCGGTCAGTGCAGGACCTGCTCCAGCTCATACTTCTCACAGAACTTGCTGGTGAAGGGCAGGCAGGTCAGATATTCCACCCAGCGCCAGTTCACCGGGTACACATACAGCCACACCACCAGCGAGGCAAAGAGCCCCACGAACACCAGCAAGGAGACAATGATCATGGCTCGCTTGCGGTACTTGTCCACCGTGCCGAAGGTGATGTAGGGCAGGAAGGCGAAGGAGAGGAGGAGGCCGCTGAGGAAGCCAAAGAGGTGGGCGATGTTGTCGATCCAGGGCAAGAGACCGCAGACAAAGAGGAAGAGGACGATACCGAAGAGGTTGAGGAAGGCTTTCCAGGGTTTCTCCAGCACTTGCCAGCTCTGGAAGAGCTCCACAAAGAGGCAGGCCAGCAAGCCAAACTGGGAGCCGGCAGGACCCACCTGCAGGGATGGGGAAGTCAGGACTGACCCTGCCACATCACCCCAGACACATCCCTGTGTCCACAGGGACCACACAATCCCAGCCTGGTTTGGGTTGGAAGGGACCTTCAAGCTCCTCCAGCTCCAATCCCTGCCACGGGCAGGGACCCCTTCCACTGGAGCAGCTTGCTCCAAGCCCCTGTGTCCAACCTGGCCTTGAGCACTGCCAGGGATGGGGCAGCCACAGCTTCTCTGGGCCATCACCCTGTGCCAGCACCTCAGCACCCTCACAGGGAACAGCTTCTGCCTTAGATCCAACCTGGGCTTCCCCTGTTTCAGTGTGAACCCATCACCCCTTGTCCTATCACTCCAGTCCCTGATGAACAGTACTCATCCCTGTAGCCCCCTTCAGACACTGGAAGGATCATCTCTTCCACTTGCAAAACACATTTGTCTCCTGCATCCCTCCTGGGGCTGCATTCACACCAGTGCAGGGCTCAGGGGAGGGAGCACGGGATGAATAGGAGGGAAGATGCTGGTGCTCTCCATGACTCAGCAGCTGGCAGCATCACCCCCTCCCTGGCCCTGTCCTGATGCACCCCAGGGGATTAGAGTGTTTGGTGTGATCTCATTTAAAGCTGGCAGGGTTTGGTGCTGGCAGATTAGCCATCTGCCTGTCCGGGGACCCTGCATACACACCAACACGTGGCAACGTGTGAGCCACACGTGTGAGCCACACATGTGGGGCAGAGACCCCCCCTCCCCTTGCCATGGGGACAGCAAAACCAGTCAGGGGATGAGAGCTCGGTGTTGCAGCCCCCTCCACAAACCTCTGCCAGGACAGTCTGGGGATGGGTGTCCTGGGGAGCTGGCTGGTTTGGGGGGTGTGGGACAAGCGCCCCATCCCCAGCCTCACCTCTGCCCTGTATGGCAGGAAGATGGCACTGGCCAGGTTGCCCGTGATGCCGCTGAGGATGAAGATGATGGAGATGCGGTGCCAGCCTGCCAGCTTCTCCAGGTCCCTCAGCACCGTCATCTGGAAGGTCACCGACACCAGGCAGTGGATGATGCTGGGGGAGAGACCTTGAGTTAGAGACCCCCTGTCCTGCCATTGCCCCTGTCCAGCCCTCCCACCTGCTGCCCCAGGCCATGAGGCAGCTGACAAAGCACCCTGTATTGTAGTCTGGGCTGTTCTCTCCTCTTCTCTCCCAAGCCATTGGGGATCATAGATAGAATCCCAGCCTGGTTTGTGTCAGAAGGGAACCTTAAGGCTCCTCCAGCTCCAACCCCTGCCACAGGCAGGGACCCCTTCCACTGGAGCAGCTTGCTCCAAGCCCCTGTGTCCAACCTGGCCTTGAGCACTGCCAGGGATGGGGCAGCCACAGCTTCTCTGGGCCATCACCCTGTGCCAGCACCTCAGCACCCTCACAGGGAACAGCTTCTGCCTCAGAGCTCAGCTCAGTGTCCCCTGGGTTCAAGCCANTCACCCTGTGCCAGCACCTCAGCACCCTCACAGGGAACAGCTTCTGCCTCAGAGCTCAGCTCAGTGTCCCCTGGGGCAGGTTCAAGCCATTCCCCTTGGCCTGTCCCTACAGGCCCTTGTCCCAAGCCCCTCTCCAGGTTTCCTGGAGCCCTTCCAGGTTTCCTCCCAATGGATACTCCGGTCCCCAGGGCACAGGGGCTGCACTCACCCAGCGTGCAGGAACAGGGACAGCCACAGGCGGTAGAACTGATCGGGGACCTCTGGGTTGAGGAAGGGCAGGAGGCCACAGACCTCATCCAGGCAGTGCACCTGCAGAGGCAGGAGGGGTCAGGGGGTGATGGAGGCTCAGCCCCAGCGCAGCGCAGCAGGGAGCACAGGATGGGTCACAGGGAAGCCACGCGTCAGTTGTGGGGGGGGACCCTGGCTGCTGTGAGGCACCCACATTGCTCAGGCGCTGGGAAGGGAGCAACCAAGCATCCCCGGTATCGCAGGAGATCCCAAAGGGATGTTTTCCCTCCCGGAATGTGCCCTTCCCAAGGACACCGGTGCTGCCTGGGTGAGGTTGGCTCAGGCACTATGTTCCCTCCTACCCACACCCCAAGTCAGGCGTGCAGTGACCAGAGCCCAGCTTATAGCTGGGAATGTCCCTGCACTTTGCATCCCACCCATTCAAACACATCCTACCCACATCCCATTCCATAGGATACTCTAAATCCTTTTGGCATCAGCATGGCAATGTGGGACCCGCCTGCTCCCATGTCCCATCGGGCCTCCCAGCCCCTCACCTGCGAGCAGAGCGTTGCCTCCTCATGGAAGTAGCCGTGCATGAACTCACAGTATTCCCGCGTTGTAATCTCACAGCTGGGCAGAGGCAGGAGCGAGATCACTTGGAGCTGGGATTGTTCCCGTTCCCATAGCGTCCCCCTCCATCCCCAGCAGGCACTGAACTTCCTACATCCCAGTGAGGATCCATAACCTCCCTCTTCCCCCATCTCCAATGGGACAAGAGGCAGCAGTGGTGGATGTCCGCATCACTGTGACCCACCTGCCCTTGGTGCCAATGCAGCAGGGCCGGCCCTTGATCTGGCAGTCCATGTGCGTGAAGCCGCTGTGGTTGGTTTTGGTCTCGTAGGTGCAGATCTAGAAGCAGGAGCCATGGATGGGGTCCAGCCCCAGGCTCTCCCCACAGCCCATGGCCAGCCCAACCTCCCATGGAGGTGCCACCCAGCTCATGGTGCCACCAGGCTCTTACCGGCCACTTGGTGATGTCGTCTGGCCACACGTGGGGTGGGTTGGATGCCGGCTCCTCGCATGTCCTGGTGGGAGGAGGTGAGGGTCAGGATGGATCCCCCAGCACATCCCTCCCTACAGACTGGTAACCCCCCCCCAGCACAGACAGACCTGGCATCAGCCCCTTCACTTGGTTTGGGGGGGATTCTGCACATCGGTGTCCTACAACACCCCACAGCAGCACCTTCCATGGGTGAACCCCTCAGCCCCATCAATGCCCCCTTGTAGCATCACCCATCCCAGCAGAGCAGGGCAAGCAGGGATCAGCACAAGACAATGGCGTCTCCCATTGCTCCCTGCATTTAGGACAGACCCCACCTCACTTTCCCCACTGATTCCCTCCTTATCATTGTCATGGTGTGTCAGACCTCCCAGCCCCTTGCACAAGAGGCCTCAAGGTACCCAAGCTGCAAACACAGCACCTCCATGGTTCCCCATGCACAGCTGGGTGACAGTGCCACCTCTCCCCAGCCGTATGTCACCCCTACCTGGGGTCCTGGTGACACACAGCCCCTGATGTCCTCTTCTCCCCTGAGCCCAAGGCTGGTGCATTGGTGCCTGGCCACTTGATGAACGTTGCCAGCGTCTCCTGTGGGGAGGATGGATGGAGAGGCTGAGGATGCGGCAGCGAACGCCCTGCTCTGACCCCACATTCATCCTGCCCTGGTGCTGTGCAGGGTGGAGATGGCTTCCTCCTTTGCTGCAGGGGTCCCCAGGGCTTCCCGGTGCACACACCGAGCAGTCCTGTGGCAGGGTCTGGATGCAGCCCGAGTTGTCGTTCTGGACGCAGCATCCCGAGCCACGCTCCCGGTCCCGCTCGCGCTGGATGAGCCGCTCCACCTGCAGGTCCTTCCGGATACAGGGGGAGAACTTGGCTCCCAGGTGGATCAGGTCGATCTGGGAGGGAGATGGCAGTGGAGGCGATGCACACCCCTGCACCCCCCTTCACCCTCCAGATGCCCCAGGGAGAGACCAGAAGGGGCAGGGGTCCCCACAGGCCATAGCTCTTGAATTGCCATTACCCTGGTCAGGGGGAAGGCAGGTGGGAAGGGGATTGGGTCCCTTCTGAGCATCGCACCAGGATGCTGCAGCTCTGGGAAGCAGGCAGCAGGTCCAGAGGGATGGGGGTACCAAGGGCTGGGATGAGGGATTGAGCTTCTTCCTGGGGAGAGGAGCACCCCAGGGCTCGGGGCAGGGGGAGCAGTGGCTGGTGGGGGGCAGAGCCTCGGGTGGGGGGTGAGGGGCAGTGGTCCAGCACAGTCCTTACCGAGCTGGGCCCGATCCAGAAGTTTTCCTGCTGGATGTACTTGACGCTCTCATAGACACCCTTGTTCCTCAGCACCTGCGGAGCCACACCAGGGTCAGCACTCGCTCCCTCTGCTTGTGGGGGGCTGAGCAGCCCCTTTGTCCCATGGGAAGGGCTGCTGGGTCCCACAGCAACGTGGGAAGGAGAGCAGCAATGCTGGAGCACGTGTGCACCCCTGCCCTGGCTGTTTAATGGAGCCTCTCAGGCAGCAGGAGCCAGCAGCAGCTCAGGATGCTCCCATCCCCAGCAGGACAGCGTGGGGACACTGGTGGGCATGGTCCCCATGGGAAGATGGATCCCTGCTCTGCTTCCCAGCCTGGGTACCGGGGGAGCACTGCAGCTGGGTGATGATGAACCCAGGGGGAGGATCACCTCTTTAACAGCCTTGCTTTCCTCAGCAGCCACACATCACTGGGGAGCTGGGGGGTGACCACCCCGGCCAGTAGCTCTTAAACTTACTAACTCTGTCGTCACATGCTGGGTGAAGCCGATGGGAGCGATGCCATAGGTGCCAATGACCAGCAAGGTGATGAGGATGTGGACAAAGGTGATCCAGTAGGTGAAATACGGCCTGTGGAGGACAAAACCCAAAATTGGAGCCCAGCTCAAGGGAGGTTGGATCTAAGGCAGAAGCTGTTCCCTGTGAGGGTGCTGAGGCGCTGGCACAGGCTGCCCAGAGAAGCTGTGGCTGCCCCATCCCTGGCAGTTTCAAGGCCAGGTTGGACAGAGGGGCTTGGAGCAAGCTGCTCCAGTGGAAGGGGTCCCTGCCTGTGACAGGGGTTGGAACTGGAGGAGCTTTAAGGTCCCTTCCAACCCAAACCAGGCTGGGATTCTATGGTGGGCAAAGGGATGCTGCAGTGCCCCAAGCCCTGATCCCCATCCCACGGGTGCCCCCTCACCGGTGGCTGTCGGTGATCTCCAGCTGTGACTGCACGATGCTGCTCAGGCTGCGCCGGTACGTCCGGTTGAGCCACTTGCCCACCACCCCCAGCCCATAGTAACGCTTCTTGCGGTCGAAGGCGAAGTGCTTCACCCTGGAAGCGATGCGCTGGCCTCGCCGCGGAGCCGGCCCGGCACCGGCACTGGGCGATGGGAGCCGGGCACCCTCCCGCCTGCAGAGAGAGGAGAGACCCGCACAGGTTGGAGCCAACGGGGTGAGAGTCAAGAGGCAAAGTGCGGGTCCTGGCCCTGGGCCACAACAACCCCTGCAGCGCTCCCGGCTT
>NDXB01011645.1:0-58179 GCA_002631895.1 Agapornis roseicollis | reverse complement strand
GTTGAGGACACCAGAACTGCACACAATACTCCAGGTGAGGTGTCACGAGAGCAGAGTAGAGGGCCAGGATCACCTCCTTCGACCTGCTGGTCACGCTCCTTTTGATGCAGGCCAGGATGCTCTGTTGTAAGGCACCACAGTGAATTCTGTGCTGCAGTCTGTGAAACTCAGGAGTTAAGCATCATATGTCCGAGCGGTTCTTGCTTTTATATGTTTTCTATATGTGTTTTCTAGGAACCTTCTCTTGGATCCTCTGAAATGTGCCTATACTTAATTTCATTGTTCAGTTTTTTAAAATTCTGGTTTAAAACCTGGCAATGAATTGATACACCAAATAGAATTTGACCTGTGAGCTGCCAGATAGAAATGTAATTCACATCGTGCAGCATGTAAGGAAAGGTATATAGCTATAAATGTTATCAAAGTTGTTTTCATTCAAATGTAGCATTATTATCAGTTGTTCACTCTGTGATATACTTGGAGCATGAAAGCAGCACTCTACCAGTGGAAATACATGCTCATATCTGTTTGGATCACAACCTGGTTCTTAAAAGCATTTGAGTTTGGTAATATGTTTTTCTTATACATATTATTACCCTGTAAGTTACCCTAAAAATTGCCCTTAATTTTAACTGTAATACCATGACTTTTTGACTTGGCTAAGAGCCTTCCTAATGGCTGAACTTAATATTTCCTGCTACGTTCATGTTCTCATACCCAATCTATATTTTCTTTGCAGATCAAGAAAAATGTGATAATGATGAGATGGAGCGACTTTACAAGTCATTAGAACAAGCAAGCCTGTCTCCCATTGGTGATCGTCGGCTGTCAACAAAGAAGGAGCTTAGGAAGTCATTTATCAAACGCAGCAAAAACCCCTCCATTAATGAGAAGCTCCACAAAATTCGAATGCTGAACAGCACATTAAAGGTGAGATTGCAGAGTTGGCCAATGAAAAGCCTGAGAGAAAGAAACAGTTAGGTAAAAAAAGCAGCAAGGTTAGACTTCAGCCAAATGCTAATTACATATTTACTTAGAGCCCCAGAGAATTTGGTTAAGCTTTTGAAACTGTTTTGTACTTCATTCTGAATACTGCTCTGTGTTTTGTTGTTCAATTTGAACTGGAAGCAGAGGCAATAGTTCAGAAGGGACCCTTCTTGCAGAAGTTCCAGCCCATTTGGAAAATTTAAGAAAGAAAGCTTCTTTTAGTTAGCTGGAAAAGTTGCAAGCTCAGCTGAATACACTAAACAGGGGAGCCTTAAAAAAGGAAGAGCAGACAAAGTACATTGATGATAAAGCATGAAAACGACCCTGAGCCAAAAAAAGTTTTCCTTATGTGATTATTGGAGAATGTACAGGATGTGCCAAAGCTATTGTAACTAAAATATTTTTAATAACAAAAGCATCCTGCTTTTATTTTGGAAATGTATCATGAACCGAATGTGGGAGGTGGGGGGGGGGTATGTGTGTTCAACGGTTGTTCCATGAAAGGGCCAGTAAATCTGTATGGAATATGGGGATATATGAGGCTGTTTACTCACCAGCATCAAGTATCACAGGATTTCAAAACCTGCTTCTGAATGGTACTGATGGGAACAGAAAGCTTAATCATAGCATTTAAATTGTAAAGAGAAGAAATAATAATGTAAACCTGGGGCTTCACTTGTTTCTTTTTGTATGCATTAAAAGCAGGAATTGAATATCTTTTTTCAAGCATGTGTATTTAGCTTCAGGCATGATAAGCTGAAAAAATGCATGTAAAAACTTCTGTCAGTGCCATCATTGATGTGATTATTAGTTGCAATGGAAGGCTCGGTTTTGGCATCCCAGCCTGTGTTAAAATTCCTGAAGATACAGTCGAAGAGATGAGTGGGACTAGAGGCCTTCTTTCTGGCTCCATTTGAGACCTGGTGAAGTCTTTCCTCAATATCAGAGTCTTTAGTGGCATGGTACTGACTAAAGCAGTATTCACCTGCATCAGCAAAAAAGTGAGCCTATCGTATAACAGAAAGTTAGTTTAAAAAATATGCCTATTTTATGGGACAGGAAGCTAAATATAGAAAATACTGCAAAGTGTTCCCTCATAGGAGTCTCCCTAATAAACCTAAGAACCAGTTAGTAAAAATGGAGTTGTATCATCTTGTGGGACAATCAATTTCATTAGTATGGAGCTGAAAGGAAGCCTTACTGACAGACATGAGCAAGGACAATAGCTTTGAGTTGATTGAGCATGGGAGTATTATATAAGTTGTGATTAACAGTATTTATAACCTTAAGTTTGTCTAACACTTGCATTTAATATAGAAAAATAATTTTTGGAGTGTGCAGAATGTATAAAATGTGTTGATCTTTTTTTACTTTCTCTAAACTAAGAAATTGGAGTATTGACAAGACAAATATAGTGCAGAAATTTTCTCAGAGACTTCTATACATAGCAGTGTTTAAGTTAGCCTGTCTGGAAGGCAAATGCCTGCAGTGAGAAATTGCTATATTTTTTGCATCAGTGGGACTATGTGCTTTTAAAGTCAATTTTCTTAACCTGTTACATGAGACATGAGATAATTGGAAATGATCTATTGGAAATTGAAAAAAGTAGGATTTTTTCACACCTGATCCATATTTACTTTGCTTTAATTAAAGCCCTATTAGTTTGAGATGTGATTTATGCAAGATTCAGTGTACTTTTAATGTTGGATTTTCGACTCCACATCTTTAACAACAGCTGCCACAACATATCATTAACAAAACATGCTTTGCATAGCTTGGAAGAGAGGGAAGCTGTGTGCAAATGCATCACAGTCTTAATGAATGTGGGAAAAGATTTAGTGGTACAGGAAGAATTCTGTGGCATTGCTTTCTGCCATCAAGTTTGTCCACTGAAAATACTCTTCTCAAACTTCTACTTCCATGCCTCCTCTTCTTCTCTTAGGCTAACTGTGCATATCTCCGCATCAATGCCAGAAGGCTTCTTCCTTAGGTCTTGAGGGTAGGATCTGTGTAACTTGAATAAGCTTTTGTGTTTAAAAAGAGGCTCAGGCATAAGAGGAATTAGAGTAGCTGATAGTTCATTAGACAAATATTAGTATGTGGATGTGTAAGCAGCCAATTGCTACTATTGTGAATGTGTAGGACTATATTCAAGGTGTTTTCAAGGCAGCCACTAACACAGAGTGTCCTTAGATGTGATAAAACTGGTGGCAGCGGAAGATGGTTGGAACTATTCCATTGCTTTCAGATAGGAGGGTATTGGAGATAAGAAAAAGCAGTGTTTGTTAGTGCAGCATGTTGGCTCCATTAGAAACTGTAGCTGCTAACTAAGGCTTCTTTGTCTTGTGGTCTGCTGCATGGATAAGCAACAAGTGCAGTAAAGACAGGATGCTTTGTTGTGTCAGAAAATGGGAGGACAACAATGAATATAAATATCTGAAAGGAGAGTGCAAAGAAGGCACAGCCAGGCTCTTTTCAGCAGTGGCCAGTGGCAGGACTAGAGGCAATGGATGAAAACTGACACACAGGAGGTTCCCTCTGAACATCACAAAATGCTTTTTTATGGTGAGAGTTAATGGGCACTGGAACAGGTTGCCCAGAGAGGATGTGGAGTCTCCATCCCTGGAGATATTCAAAAGCCATGGTCCTGAGCAACTTGCTCTAGGTGACTGTTTCAGGAAGCGGGTTGGAGCAGATGCCTTCTGGAAGTCTCTTCCAATTTCAACCATTCTGTGATTCTGTGACATAAAGCGTCTCAGTGCCCTTTGTTAGTGACTGCTCACTTCTTACAATTGAACTAGGGTGCTTGCAATATATGGTCTGAGCTGCTTTGTTCTAAAAGTAGAGACCAGATTTATTAGTGGTAGCTGGTGGTAGACATATTAGCAGCCATGTGTCCTAGATATTCTACTGCCAGTTGACATTGTTCTCTAATGTTCCCATATTGTTTTTGGTCTGGACAATTAGCTTGATTGTTTCAGTAGGAAATAACCACTTATTCTCTTCCTAGTGTAAGGAGCATGACCTTGCCACAATTAACCAGTTGCTAGAGGACCCAAAATTGACAGCAATGAAGTACAGAGAGTGGAGGAACACAAACATCATGCTGGTCCAAGATATTTATCAGCAGCAGGAGGTCCATGATGTATCCACAGAGAATAGCGAGGAGCAAGAGATGACTCCACAGCCTATCACTGAAAGTTCTATCTGAGGCCATGTTCCAAAAGGTTCATTGCAAGATTTTCCCTCATGGGTCTTCACATACAGGCACTTTAAACTGCTGCATTTTGAAATTTGTTTTTTCCAAGTGTTCTTCAGAAGGAAAACAACCCCTTTTCCAAAGCTTTAATACCTCTTGCAAAATTCATTTCATGTCGAAAGTGCAAACCCCCTGGATTAAAAAACCATGCCTGAACCTGGGCTGCACACCTGAAAAGATTACTTTATGAAGAAACGAAAAAATGTTTTTCCATCTTTGGAGAAGTAAATTAAATATGTTCAGCTCCTGAAAGTCACAGAACTGTGTGATAGGTACAGTATAAATGTGAGATCTTTGGGGTTGTTTTAACCATGTAACTTACCCTTAAAGGAAGCTAACACAATGCCAGCAGGATGTAGTCTACTCTCTACCTTTTTACCCTGTAAGGTAACCTGATGTATGCATTTTCATCTCTACCTTCACTTTCACAACTCTACAAGTTTAAACTCAGACAAGTAGAATAGTAATTATGCATGAGTTTATACTACGGACACCTGTCAGGCACCTGGTTTGTGCTCTGCCTGATGTTTTATGTGTTTCAAATTTATTTATGGACCAGACCAAGGTATTGTCTTTCTACATGAAGAAGAGAAGGTCTCTCAATGTTTGCTAACATGTAATTTACTCTTAATTGAGGCAGCTAATGCTTCAACAAGTTTCAACTTTTCTTACGGACTTGGCAGAATTCCTTGGAAGATTATTTTCTTCTTGCTTATTTTTGACCATTGGGAACATACGAGGTACAAGTTCATCCCAGATTCCTACTTAGGAAGGTGATCAAATTCACAAGGCAGGAACTAAATAATTAAATCCCTGATGTGGACCTGAAAGTGTAAAACAGAGCTGCAAATATTTTTGTAAATATATGTCATTTTATGGCTTATATGAATGTGACTATGTACTGTATATATGTTTTATTTATATATTTATATATGCTAATTTCCTGATGTTGATAGGCACACAAGGACCAGGTTGACTTGAAATGCCTCTTTGGTTTTTGTTCCATTATGTACCACTGTAATGGTTCTAGAGCTGAGATTACTCTGGGACATCCATTGTAAGTTTTCCTTCTGTCTTTCTAGCTTTGAGTTTTAGATGAAGAATATGTGTACAACTTAGGCCAGGAAAATAAGTTTTCTAAAAAGATTCAGAATTTCCTTTGGGGCAAACAGTAATAAGTATGTTAAGAGATTTGCTGTACGATCATAATTTTGTGACTTCATTGTTCTCAGTAAGCCAAACCGAACCCTAAGCTTGAGTTTTATCCTTCTCATTTTCTGCATATATATAAATAT
Organism: Agapornis roseicollis; assembly: GCA_002631895.1. Classification (NCBI taxonomy): domain Eukaryota; kingdom Metazoa; phylum Chordata; class Aves; order Psittaciformes; family Psittacidae; genus Agapornis; species Agapornis roseicollis. The sequence continues at coordinate 52,638 of NDXB01011645.1, read as the reverse complement.
GAGGAACTTTGCAGAGTGCTGGATATTAAAAGGCAAGAATTAGTCCTCCATCCTCAAATTAATATCGCTACAGAGACTGTGTCAATTTACTATTTTGTAAAGATATTTGCCATTTTTTTCAACACAATTTATCTTTTAAAGTGAAATATACTATACAGATGCAGCCATATATTCTTTAGTCTTTATGCATTATATGTTTTATAATAGCTTAACTGAGAAAACAAAAAATAGTGTTAGTGAGAATATGTGAAGTCTTTTCCACCTATATAGTAGGAAGTCTGACTGTTGATATTGTATTTTTAACACTCTAGCTTTCCTTTTGAAATAATGAAATTAATGTCCCTGTGCAACCAAAAATGTCAGTTTAAGGCTGTACTGAGTGTGAGAACTGAGGAGCAGATGATAAGCTATAACAAAAGGGAAATAGAAGGAAGAATGTAGGCTTCTTTGTTACAGGCTTTAATGGCAGAGTCAGGGGAAACGGGGGCTGGTTGAATGCAGAAGCAGGGCTATGCTTGGGACAGCATCCTTGCTTCAGGTATAAAAGGGTTTTGGAGTGTCAGAATGAGGACTGATACTTGGGTCAGAACTTAATAACTGGGGCTAATTTGCTGCTGGGGACCAAATATTGGCTAAGACCTGAAAGCGGGTGACAGGCTAAATGGGGAAGCAGACAAAAAACAGGTAAAAGAGGTACTGTGTTCAGGAATTCACCACTGAGCTGTGATTTCATCACTTCACTAATTCGAACTAGATAGAAATTAAGTCAGCTCAGTACTTGGTGCAATTTGATTTAGAATAATCTTACAAATCAAGCCTATTTTTTTTTTAGTTGGATTTTTTTTTTGACCTTTTATATATATATATATATTTTTTTTTTTTCCACCATTCCCAGAAGACTCTGGACAGTGAGTGTCCTGCTCCTAATTGAAATTCTTCAAATTCTTCAAAGCAGATGTATAAATGGGAAAGGGATACCCCCTGAATTTGACATGATGTTGATTAAATTAAGAGTGGCAGGGATTAATCTACTTGGTCCATCTCAATTTTTACTACCTGGTGCTAAATAACTGATGAATAATGGAGGTCAAATTACACATACATTTTCCCTCACAAGCGTGAGTTTCTCATGAAAAAAATAAAAGGCATGTAAGCACCTTTTTTCTTCAAAAGCATCTTCACTCAAAAACAAGCACACACTTAAGTGACCTGTCAAACTGGGCCAGAGGAGTCAGTACCTTGCAGTTCTGAGCAAAGTCCTAGTCAGCTCTGCTGAAGTAAATTTGCACTATACAAAGGAAAGCACTATGTAGTCTGCAAGTGCTGTATTGGCTTTTCTCACACTGTGTTTGCATAAGCATATACAAAAGAGGTTTTCCAAATATAGAGATAGATAAATGTCTTCCAACTGTCCAAACTTTACTATTGTTTTTGGCAGATTACATAGCCTAAATTAACTTTTAAATTACTCTTTTTCAGATGGCCAGTAGATACTTATTGTTGAATTACTGAGGTTTCGGAAACCTGCGGAGGATGGGCTGTATCACCCTTGTAGAAAAGAGTAGAAAGTTCTTGACTGGAGTTACTTTAATGCAGCTCTTATTTTAACAAATTTCTGTGCGTTCAGGAAAACAAATGTATGGGTTTTATGCAAGTGCACTGCTGGGAGTCTTTCTCCATTCTTTTCTGCTACTATTTAGATCCAAAACAAATCTAAAGTGTGGGAAATGCAAAGTAAAAATTGTGTCAAAACAAGATTCATTTCACAGCATTGTGAACTAATGTGACAGTTTTCACCTGGTGCTGGGTTCATCACAAGGGGCTGTGCAACAATGAGAAAGCCACAATCAAAGAAAGAAGTGTGCACAAGCTGACAGCTACAACCAGTGATACAGCGGGGAGCCACCTCGGCAGGAGAAACTTGAACAACTTTGTACTCTCTGCTCAGTGATACTTGGGGTGAATGGTATCTGTTGGTCTGAATTTAGAAGGCCTGCACTATTGACTCATAGTGTAGGGAAACTGTGCATCCTTTGTGAATGTCCAAAATGTCTTTAACCGTCTGTTTAACCATCTGCCTCATAGGACTTGTTTAATATACTTTTTCAGGAGAAGATGTGTGCATAGATGTGTGCAAATCTACAATTACTCCTTTATCAGTGCAGCTTTCTGATATTAGTGCAGGAAGTCCAGCTATGTAGATTTTGGAGTAACTAATGACAATATCTAATTTCATTTGGTTTTGCAGCCTCTATCTGGTGACTTTTCTGGAAATCAAATCTCTGTTTTGTTGGTGTAAATCTCACGAGTTAGCAGAATGAGGTGGGATCACATTTTCTTTCCTATAATGGGAGAGGTTTTATATAGGGACTGTAAATCTTTTCTGCATCTAGTTCAGATGATTTACTCCAAGCTGGGTTTCACCTGAAACAAGCATAAATAGGAATAAATAATGTGCTAAACATTTTTTTTACCTTTCCCAAATAACTTTTTTTTGGAGAAAACTTTCATATTGGGAGAAAAAGCTGTTATGGGAGAGCCAAGGAGGGAGGGGAAGAAAAGCTGTGGTTTGATTTAAAACTATGTAGATTTTCAGAATTTAAAATGATTTCTAACTAGGAAAAATTATGGGCATGTTGCATCTATTATGTGAGCTTGTAAACTTACATGCCTCTTAGAGATTTAGTATAACATAAAACTTGTATTTTTTGACTCTTCAAGTAGCAAGGGAGTCCATGTAAGCATACTTCTATGTGAGGAACTCCACTTTCTGTGGTTGAAGTTTGGGATTTGGCCTTTTTTTGTTGTTGCTTTGCCTGTTAGGTGGTACAAAAGTGACCAATTGCAATGAGGTTGTGGGCTTACTTAATTTATAAGACATGTCGTTCTGTTAACAGGAAGCCAAAGTGGTTTTCTTGTGGTAGTAGAGCCAAAGTGGTATTTCCTGTTTTATGTGGGGCATTTTGAAGCAGCAGACATTTTAAGATGCCAGTCAGTATTTCCTTGGTGGCTTGAAGATTTATCCCATTGTGGTCTGCTTCAAGCTGTCACATTCTTACATTTTATGAATGGATTTCCTTATTATCAAAAAACAAAAATTGAGGTGAAAAAAACCCCAACCCCAAAACAACAGAAAAGCAAAACAGAAAAGCTTTTTCTGAGCTCAGATCAGGCTGAAATTCTTGTGTCAGTGCACATGGCTAATAGGACCTTATCTTGCCAAAAGCTGGGCATTTCAACGATGAAAAAAGATTTCCCGGTGCTGAGAAGAGTACTACGTTCCTTGAAATTTGCTATGGGAGAAGTTCCAAGTCCTGTCTGCTCTGAAAAAAAAAAAAAATAATGCTTTTCTAATTTATTTTCTCCTAGAAAAATATCCAAAAGGAGTGCTTTATAAGCTAGCAGAAAGGTAAAAATGAAATATGCATGTCAGTGATATTTAATCAACCTTGATGTATTACCTTGAAATGATTGACTCTAGATGACTAAGCCTTTAAAGCAGAAAATCTGTTTCTTTGGGAAATCATTGTAACTACTACATTATCTGAGGCTTATTTACCCCATGGTCCATGAGAGGTCTGTTTTGAGGATATAGATGTGTGGCCTTTTTATAGGGCAAATGGCTTACACAGTCATATCATAGCTTAGGAACTGTGTGAACTCTTAATATTCCCTGTGTCCTAGATGCCTTAGGACCTACCCAAATTATTGTGACTCTTGAAGTTGCTCATGGAAACTTTACATTCTCCCACCTAAAAATAAAGAAAAGAGGATATGAAAATGTCTCCCATTCTCATGTGAAGAGAAAGTAGCACTAGTGCAGCAAATATTCAGGTAAGTTACTTTATTTATGAATATTTAGCAAAATAACTCACCTGGTGAAATGCCTTATGTGCATAAAAATAGCAGTACTCTTGTGCAAAGCTTTAAGTGCTAAGGATTGGCTAAAAAGAAGAATGGGGGTGTCTATTCCGTTATCCTCTGTGTAGACAGGGAAAGCCATGATTAGAGGAGTATTTGCAGTGGTATCTGTTCGACAGGGGAAGGACCTGCAGCACCGTGAAGGTATATGAAATCTCAATTTGGTATTCAACCTCCTAAGCCTATTTTTCCCTCTCCCCCTCACTGGTTTCAAACTTAAAGCACAATGTTGGCAGTCAGCGCTGCCTTTTTACTGCTTGTTGCCCACACGTGTGACTTGATTTTAATAGGATGATACACACATCTTGCAGAATGAGAGCCTTATGTTTGCACTTGTCAGTTAAACACTGAAAGGAGAGAATAATTTGCTCAGCCTTTTTTTACTTTTCACTGCGGATTTTTCAGTTTACTAGTATATAATAAAATAAAGAATTGCTGGTTCTTCAAGCAAGCAATTTCCCCTTGGGACGAATATTACTATAAAGCTCACTAATCTGGAACAAGGAAGAGTCAATAAATGGTCTGAGGAATGCTTTACACTAGTTGGCAATGTAATTTTTGAACCTATTGTTAAATTAGCTAATTCTCTTTACTTGGTTGTTGTAGCCACCCTTAAGGATGGATGCTCTCTTCTAATAGACATGAAAGTTTTTGAATTTTTATTGCTTGTTTAGCTCACAGATCAGCCAGTTTCAATTAAAAGAGGATTGGGATCTTTGTCAAATGAGTTTCAGTTTAGGCAGAGAGGCCAGGCAGGTAGCAGCACAGTGAGGTGTGTTTCCCAAGAAATGAGCTTGTCTAAGTGCTTGGCTGCCTTGAAGGAAGAGTGTTCATGTACCCCTCTGCTCCCCAATCTCTTACATGTTCCCACTGCTTGCCTTGGGTTAATCTGCTCATCATTTGGCACCTCTGTCATCTCAAAAACGTCAGGCAGCAAAGAACAGGCACAGCAAGCTGGATAGTTAACTATTGTGGTAGATGACAGTTTGAGTGCTTGCCAGAGCCCTCATGAGGGAGGCAGCTGTATTGTGTAGGCAGAAGCAGAAGAGCTGCGTAAGCAGGAGGGAAGAGGGGACTTCTTTTAGGAGCAGAACCAAGTGATAGTTTCCCTTTTTCCCCCCTGCAATACACGGTTGTGAAGACAACCTAAGGGAACAGTTTTCATGCAGGGTGTAGGAGCCTTTGCTCTTACTTTCCATGTCTCATACGTGGCCAAATATTTTGTTTCTGGGCCTGAAAACAAAACTCTAGAAAAACAGTGCACTGTTTCCTCAGGCTTTTTCCTGCATGTTTGTTTCAGGGGTGCTAGTGCAGGCATGAAAGAGGCAGTGGCTGGGGCTGGAGCACCAATGTGCACCCATTTATGCTAGCTATGAAACTACACCTCACTGGCTTGAGCTGCCTCTTGTTTTCCTCTGGTTTTGATTCACACCCTCTTGTGGTAGTACAAAATATAACTGGTTCCAAAGTTTTATAAGGACAGATATAACCTGCTCATCATGATATTGTCTGCCTAAAAAACCTGCTGGGCTTCACATAGCTTCCAGGCAGTCTCTGTGAGCTTGGGGTCAGTATGGCAACACCAGAGGGCAAAGGTGTTGTTCCTGGCATCTGATCTTATCTCACCACTTCACATTTTGGAAAGGCTCAGTCATTATTCTTCTGATATTATCATGGGCTGGTTTATTGCTGGAAGAAAGTAACTACTGTCTGGGAGAAAGTTCCTGTATTACCTTCCTGTGCTCAAGAAATGACCTAGTTGTCACTAGGGGATGTTTAAAATTGTCTGATAGAAGTGTTGGGAATACATGGGATGTTACGCACGGTGACAAACTACTCCGTTATTTTGATGGGGGAAACGTCTACCTTCTCCACTTCTGGGCAGAGTGGTGTCAGTCTCGGGCAGGTACGTACATTCTTCTTGTACCGCCGGTGGGAAAACAGCTTCTTGCAAACGGGTCTCAGAAGTTTTTCTGATGGAGAAAAGTGATCCCTCAGCACAGCCTGGTGGCTGCTAGAGAGACAGCAAGCGAGGGAGAAAATCACAGGTTTCTATGTCAGAGGGGAAGTACTCGTGCTCCTGCTCTAGGTGTGATGGTCTCAGTCTACAGCTAAACAAGTTTTACAGTGAGGTAACAGCACCTGCTGCATGTGGAAAAATTGAGCTGCTGTCTGGCACACCGGCCTTCTCCAGACTTGAAACACAAGCAGGAAACTGATACCAAGTCCAGTCTGAGGATAAAGATGCTCTTTGAGGAAAATCAAGTTAATGCTTTAGGGGCCAATGCAGGCACTGAGAAAGGAGAGGTGGTCAGTCTGGGAGGGAAAAGAGGTTATTATGGCCTGTGGAAAAATGAGGGGCATGAGATCAGTGGAAATCCACAGCCTGCCATACAACTGATGTCTCAGAAGGATATCTTTCATATCTTTATATCGGAGATATCTTTTATATGTGGTTATTTAACATCCATGAATCTCTGCTAGTAACTTGTTAAAGCTGCCCTGCAGACCATCCTAAAAGATGAGTGTTGAGAGGTCAGAGGCTGTTCTGTGGAAAATGCTCTCCTACTGGTGTTGAGGGCCATAGCATGATTCTGATTCTGTCCCTCATGAAACATCTATGCAAGGCTGGAAGAACCCAAAAGCCACAGAAGACAGCTGAAAATTCAGAGGCATCTCCAAAGTCCTCAGTCCTTGTGATGGCAGCCATATCCTGGTAATCTGCAGGCCTATCTGTGCTCTTGTGCTCCTGTTGCTGAAGCAAAAGGTATGTTTTTAAGATGAGTTTTATTAAATCTTATTTTTATTACAGACAGTAAATTCAGTTCACCTTGGCTAGCACTTAAGCACATAAATTACAGCAGTGATGAAGATGGCCCGGGTACTGGTGTCCTTTCCTGTGTAATTTGAAAGAATTGCTCTATAAATGCCAGAAGGAGCCCCACATAACATTTCCTGCTGCTGTAAAATACACATATCACCTTTCCAGCTTGATGTGACAGTTTATTATGAGCATCATTTGTTTTCTGTGAAATAATTTATTCTGCTCATCTTACTGATTACAAGTTGAGGCAATTCATGTGGCTGCTTATGTGCTGTTACTGAACTGTGTTTCTAACACAAAAAAGGATGAGTTATGGTTCTGATACAGGTTGGAAGAAGAAGGTGAGAGTCTCAGGACTGAGGCAGCAAACAAAGCTCAGCACTTTGGAGGTGGTGACACAAACTATGAATATGTCTTGAAAAGGGGATGTAGTAGCCTAACTCCTGAAACAAAGGAAGGCCCCTAGTCCCATAAGGAATCAGAGGATTGATGAAGGCAGAGTTTGTGCAACAGCAGGAAGGTGTTGGCTGGTTTGGGAGCATGGGTGCTTTAATTATTTCAGGGCAACCTAAGTCCTAGGCAGGCCAGAGGAATGAGAGATGGCATGGCCAGGCCTTTCTTCTGGATGTTAGCACCTGTGTCTGTTCTCAGACATGGTGCTGATTTGTGGATCTGGTTCCAGCTTAGATCTTCTGGCCTGGTTCTGCATTTTTGTTCTGCGTTTTTATTCTGCTTGAGAACATCCGCAGTAAGGTGCAGGATGGCAGTGGTGCCTTGTAACCTATAGAAAGCCCCTGGAATACAATTGTGTTCAAGGCTGGCTGGGGTTTTTCATTTATATTTCACTGTAGGTCCAATTTCTTCTGCTGATACAGATTAGTCTGAAGTTAAGAACAGCTTTTGTGTCAGAGAAAGTGTAAGTTAATAAAAGGTGTAAGAGAGGTCACAGAGGTAAGCACTGCATCACACACCTGTCTTTGCTTTGTTTCTAGCTGTGGCCTTGATGTGTGTTAAGGGGTTGTTTATAATTGAACTTAGACTGTGTCAGGGTTCAGGAGACAAATAATTTAGGATGTCTGTTACTAAATCCTTCATAAACAATTGAGATGGATTTAAGACAGAACATCCAGAGGTAGGCAGAAACTTGTCTCCAGGGTTGCATTCAGTGTGGCATAGTAAGACCTGAAGGTAGCAGAAAAAGCTCAGAAGATATTTTAGGGTTAGCAAAGGCTGCTTCCTTTCTTCTAATTTTGATTCAGGGCTGCATGACATTTTCAGATTAGGGTGACAACTAGTATTTGGGCTACATTTAGCCCATGTACTGACATTTGCTGCTTAGTCTCTGCCCACCCTGGACCTATTCTACTTGTGCCCTAATTGTCTGTAACACCCTTAAATGTAACTTGGTGTCTCTTTCTAGACACAGCACTACTGCAGGCTGATCAGTCCTTGACCACATGAATGGTAGGCAGAGACTGAATACTGCTTTATAAACGTTGAATATTCTCTTAAACTTTTATCTCAGTTTTAGAGTGCACAATTCCTTAACTCACTAGGTAGGTGACCTTATCACAGGAAGATCTCAAATTAGCTACACAGGACTTTCCCTTTGTGAACCCATGTTGACTGTACCTGATGATTGCAGTGAGTTGCATGTCAGTTTTACAGGTCCACAGTAAAGGAGATGCTATAATGAATACTGCGAGGACTAATGATTCTACCAGACCCCACAGATCATTGTGCTGCACTTCGTGGTTTTGTGTTCACTGAATTTACAATCATTTCATACAATTGACCTGAAACAAAAAAAAACAGTAGACAATATTTAAGTTTTCATATTTCCAAAAAGTGTCTTCACCACAAGCAGTTTTGTAGCAAATGCCATTTGGTGTATTGAGAAGGAATGGTGAGGAAATCCTGTATGCACTCTACATTTCTGAAGAGTTCGTGCAGAGGGAACTAAACCTGCTTTCTTTCCCCTCTGGGATATCCACACTCAAATGACTGCATATGCTATAAACATGCAATATATATTGAGACAGTCTGAACATACATTTTAATTTACAGGGACACCCAGCAGTGGTGCCTTATGCGTGTCTGCCATGAGCAAGCACATGAGCAGGGCTTCCTGGGCACAAGGCACTGCCTCAGGAACAATCCCTCTAAGGCCTTTCTCCAAGGGATGCTGGGCGAAGGAGCAGCAGCAGCAGCAGGGCTGCAGTGAGCAGGACTGTGGGGGGCCCATCACTCCCGTCTTATAGAGCCACTACCCTCCAACGCAGCATAACAATGCTCTGGGGCAGGATAAGGCAGGATTCTGCTGTGCCCCACTGCCAGAGTGCCCGGCTCTGCCACCAGTCTGAAGGCACACAAGAGGGATTCCTTGAGGCACTCACTGGTGGAATCACTTGAAAAACCATGGCAGTCAAGTGAAGCTTCCAACAACTGGAAAACGGGTAATATAGCCCCCATTTTCAACAAGGGGAAAATGCATGACCTGGGGGATTACAGAGCAGTCAATGTCACCTCTGTGCCTGGCAAGGTCTTGGAGCAGATTCTCTTGGAAGGCATGCTAAAGCACATGAAAAACAATACGGTGCTTGGTGTCAGCCAGCATGGCTTCACTAGGGGGAAATCCTGCCTGACCAATTTGCTGGCCTTCTATGATGGGGCTATGGAACTGATGGACGGGGCTATAGGGCTGCTGGGGTGGCCTATTCATTAGGGACTGTAGTGACAGGACAAGGGGTAATGGGTTCAAACTTAAACAGGAGAGGTTTAGATTGGATATAAGGAAGAAATTCTTTCCTGTTAGGGTGATGAGGCACTGGAATGGGTTGCCCAGGGAGGTTGTGAGTGCTCCATCCTTGGCAGTGTTCAAGGCCAGGTTGGATAAAGCCTTGGGTGACATGGTTTAGTGTGGGGTGTCCCTGCCCCTGTCAGCGGGGTTGGAACTAGATGATCTTAAAGTCCTTTCTAACCCTAAGTATTCTATGATTCTACTTGGAAGGGCTGAGGAAGGAAGACTGCCCGAAGCTGCTGGAGGGTCTCTGCTGCAAGTCCAGCTCCTGGAGTGGCCATCCTCACAGCTCATCCCATGGATGGAAATGCTGCTTCAGCCTTTGGAGAGCTCACCATCCTCATCTCCTGAGCAGACAGTGGCAGTAGCCCTAAGAAATCAGGCCCACAGATGGCCCAGTGCCCTCTGCCATTGACAGGCACAGGAAGGATTCCTACCTCCAGGGCTGATCAGGCCAGTGGCATTTTGCTGTTGTTGGAAGGCCCTGAGAGGGCTCCAGGTGGAAGCAGAAAAGGCAGTGCCTGTGTCCCCTTAGAGGCATAACCAGCCTGTGGACCGGGAGCAGATCTTGCTCACATGGTCAGGGAGTAGCCGATCACCAGCACTGGGGTCAGGAAGGAATTTTCCCCCTGGGCACATTGGCACTGGTCCCCAGGGGTTTTTTGCCTTCCTCTGAGCACTGGGCGTGATCCCTTGTCAGGGCTCCTGTGGTCCTGGTGCTCCGGGTTATCACCCGCTGCTCATGCACCACGAAGGTGGCCCCTCATGTCCTGCAGCTGGCGGGGGGAAGGCTTTTTTCTCCCCAGGCTGGACCAGCAAGTGTCCCTGGGGTTTTTTGCATTCCTCCACAGCTGAGCACAGCCCCTTCATTGGGCTCCTTTGGCTCATTGTGGCCCAAAGGCAGCTGCTCGTGCTCCATGCAGGTGGCCCTCATGCTCCGCATCTGGGGGGAGGCAGCCTTCTGCAATCCCAGGCTGGCCCCAGCATGGCCCCGGGAATGCCAGGCTGGCCGCAGCGTGGCCCCGGGACTTGCTGCTGTCCTCTGTAGCACTGAGCACCACCCCGGGTCAGGTCTGCCTCCGCCCATTCTGCCTGGGTTCTTGCACTGCTCTTGCACCACCACAGCACTGCTCCTGCCCCGGCTTTCCCTCGCCAGGCTGCAAGGGATGTTTCCTCCAGCTAAACTGGAGGATGCATCAGCCTGCTGTAGGCTACGGATGTGCATTGGGTTAATGCTTGTGAGCATCAGCTCTGGAAGGTTTAGAAAAAGCATACATAATCTAAAGTAAACTAGACTAGGCTAAAATTAACTAAACTAAATTAAAATAAATTGAGTTATAAATAAATAAAATACTCTTTCCACCTGTAACCCTTCTGCTTTGTATCTTTGAAAGTGGTTTTGGTGCTGAAAACCCATTGGGATTTCACTTAAATAATGGTCTCATAGAATCACAGAATTATAGAATAGTTATGGTTGGAAAGGACCTTAAGATCATCTAGTTCCAACCCACCTTACATGAGCAGTGACATCCCTCACTAAACCATGCCACTCAAGGCTTCATCCAAGCTGGCCTTGAACACTGCCAGGGATGGAGTGCTCACAACCTCCCTGGCCAACCCATTCCAGTGCCTCACCACCCTAACAGGAAAGAATTTCTTCCTTAGATCCAATCTAAACCTCTCCTGTTTAAGTTTGAACCCATTACCCCTTGTCCTGTCACTACAGTCCCTAATGAAGAGTCCCTCCCCAGCATCCCTATAGGCCCCCTTCAGATACTGGAAGGCTGCTATGAGGTCTCCATGCAGCCTTCTCTTCCCCAGGCTGAACAGCCCCAACTTTCTCAGCCTGTCTTCGTGTGGGAGATGCTCCAGTCCCCTGATCAATCTCATGGCCGTCCTCTGGACTTGTTCCAACAGCTCCATGTCCTTTTTATGTTGAGGACACCGGAACTGCACACAATACTCCAGGTGAGGTGTCATGAGAGCAGAGTAGAGGGGCAAGATCACCTCCTTCAACCTGCTGGTCATGCTCCTTTTGATGAACTGCAGCCTCCCCTCTCATTAGCTCTGCCAGGTGCCAGTGCTGGCACTGCTGGGGGAGCCAGAGCAGAGCTCCCAGGCTGGACCCTGGCCCTGAGGCAAGCTCTTGTTCCTTGGGCTGTGGTTTCTCCTCTTAAGGAAGTACCGTCCCTCCCTGCTTCTCCCCTGTGAGTCCCAGCTTGCCTTAGCAGAGCTGCCAGCTACTAAGCAAGGCCTAGAGGGACTCGAGGCTCCTTCAGTGGCTCTCGCTGCTCCAAGCAGACGCCTGGATGCGGGGTTTGCCCTTTGCTCCAGTGCTGAAGGCTCCTCTCTGAAGCTACTTACCTCCACAAAATCAATATATGAAAGAAGCAATGTCTGAGAATAAGGTGTTGTTTCTTTACAGTTTCTTAAGTCTGTGAATGTACATTTTCAACGTCTTTCAATGAATGTTTGCTTAGTTTAGTCAATACTGAAGAGGTGATACAGGCTGTTCAATTTTAATTACTATTTTGTATTCCTTCATTGGAACATTTCCTTGTATCTGATGTCTTAGGGAATCAGAAGACAGAAGAACAAGGAATGAAAAGGCTCAAGCCATGCACTATTCACATAGAAATAATGATTTACTTAGGCATTTCTGTTCATCTGTTTACTGCCATAGCCTCTCTCTGTAAGTATCTACTTTATCTTTTGTAGTGCTGTTAATATGCAGAATCAGAAGGAAGCATTCTTCCCAGATCTCTGCATGTCAAGGTGGGATAAATACATTCTGGTATGTCCAAATGTGTTAGGGGGTTTGATGATGAGGGAGAGTCAAACCATCTTACTCTAAAAGATTTACAAATCAAGATTACTTCTATGTGTCATAATATAATTAGATAAAGGATGAGAATAGTGGCGTCATAACTTCGACTAACACAAAAGGTACTATACAGTGTTTAAGAGGTTTCTTTTTTTTTAATTTTCAAGAGAAGATCAAGCCAAATCTAAGCATCAATTTTTGATAGCTCAGAATTTCATACATTGGTTGTAATTCTTGATAATGGAGAAGATGAATGTCAACACTAGATGAACACTGAAGAGGAGGCCTCCCATTGGTGTTGCTAAAAATTATAACCTTTCTTTGTACTGATATTCTCTGGCTCAATGCAGCTCATTACAGAACAGCACAAGACTAATTTTCTTAAAGTATTTGATAGAGCATGCATGTTGCTTTCATATACTATCATAATTATTTCCATCATTTGAAATTTGAATATGGGAAAATTGTAAGAAAGCTTTTCTTTTCTCCTAAAAAAGCCATGCATTAGAGGTGGTAGAGAATTAATTTGAATTCATGTTAATTGTATAAAAAAAAAAGTATCAGCAGAATTACACTGTCATTTCACATGTGTTTCTGTCTCTTGGTTGTGCTGAAGTAGAATCATAGAATCATTTATGTTGGAAAAGACCTTTAAGATCATTAAGTCCAACTGTAAATCCAGCACTGCCAAGTCCACCGCTAAACCATGTCCTGAAATGCAACATCTACACATCTTTCCAATACTTCCAGGGATGGTGACTCAACCACTTCCTTGGGCTGCCTGTTCCAGTGCTTGAAAGTCCTTTCCATAAAGAAATTTTTCCAAATATCCAATCTAAACTTCGCTCGGTGTACATTGAGGCCATTTCCTCTTGTCTTGTTACTTGGAAGAAGAGATGGACACCCTCCTCACTACAACCTCTCAAGTAGTTGTAGAGTGTGGTAAGGTCTCATTTCCGCACCAATGCTGATAATGGTATTAGCAGGCTTGTTGACAGTGATACCCAAAGAATGGAAATTTGGAAACAATGCCTTAGAGGAAGAAAATTAAGAAGTGAGAAGAGTTTCATTTAATGCATTGGAAGTAGAAAGGTTTCACAACTGTCTCTTTTTTCCTAATTAGGCTGAACCTCATTCCAATTCAGATGAGGGTCCCAGTGATAAATGCCTTGAACTGCCCTGGAGGAGCGTGCTTCTTTGCCTTGAATTTACTCCAGGGAAAGGTGAGAGAATATGTTTACTAGATCAAAGCTATCCCTCTAGGGAGCATCTCATACGAAACCAGTATCCAAGAAAGTGGCTTTTTTTACATGCCCTGAACAAAAACACCTTAAAAACAAAATACAAATTAGAAGAGAGTGAGAAAAACAACCTGAACAGTGTAAGTAAATTTATCATGCAGGAAAATTCAGTGAAACTAGGATTACCTATACTGGAGTAAAACCCAGGGCAAGTTTTAAATGTCATATATGACATTTTGACATTATGTGGTTATCTCCACAGGCTATTTTACTAAGGTTTCCCTTTCCCACTCTTCCACTACTTTCCATTTACGATTACTGCCTCTACTTTGTAGTTGCTCTATTCCTTCTTGTCTTGTGCAAGCTCAGTGAACCTAATGCTGCTTCTTCATCAACACAGCAGCAATGTTCTGTTCATTGTGTACTTCTGGCCCTATGCATTTCTAGAAATTATTGTTCCTTTTAAATGCATAGTTTCTATTAAAATATTCAATGTCCGTTGCTGGGCTTATTGCAGAGATACCAATGAGAGTGTGATGACAAGCATCACTTTTTTTCCTCTAAATTTATGATGAAAAGAACATTGAAATAAAACTTTACCCAAAAAGTGTTATGAAGCAAAAATCACTGAGAGCATTCAATAATTTTACAGGTTTTAACATGTCTTTCTTCAAGCTCAAGGCATTCTGATTTGTTGCAAGTAACATCAGCACAATAATCTGTGAATCTGTGGGTATGTGCAAATTCGTGTGCTTCAGAAAAGGCTGTTGAATTAGAAGTGATTAACAGGAGTAATACACAATAAATGTCTGTCTTTCATCTTAGGCATACTGCTTTCATATTACTCACTAATGTAGCACTTTGGAATTTAGCCTGATAAGACAAATGGTTCTTGAGACTTTCACTGAATTGTTCAACAAAGGAAAAATACCTTCTGTTTCTTCAGCTAATGCCAAAGTTAATTTGGTACAGTGGAATTAATTTGGTGCTACGTTAAGAACTGAATACAGTTTGTGTACAGTTGTTGTGCTGGTCCTTGCTGTAAACTTTAATAGAGAAATTAGGCATATAAAATAGTTGCAAAGATCCTTATCCAAAGAAAACACTATGCCCTGCCCTTAACTTGATGAGTCATTTTACTCTTGGACTTCACGAAGTTGCAGAAGGCTCTATGTCCCATAGGTCAGCTGTGTCTTTCTTGGAAGCTGTGCAGGTTCCTCTGAATCATAAACAGAAGTCATCACTGCTTCCAATCCAGGTGGTAGATTGTGGGTCAGGGAAGATGTGGAGGAGCTCAAATAGTGGGGTTTCTTCTCTTCCAGAGCAACAAAATCATTGAAAGACTGAAGGCTGAAGAAATTGAATTAGCATTGCAGCTCAAAGAAGCCTCACAGTCAGGCCCGGGGGGCTGACCTATTCTGGCTGCCTACTACATAGAAACTTGTCTTTGGGAACTGTACCTACTGTGGTTTCTCTTATGTTACCTCCCCATCTTTTCTTGACACCTGCACTTGATTTACAATGTCTGGATGCTCACTTTCTGGCTGGTGGTATCTATGGAACAAATGGAACTTGGGGATTGATGTGGTTTTATATCATCTTTTCATTCTGCTGGATCCTCTTGCCTTGTGTCATTAGGCTAGTTCCTGATGTAAGTAGATGTGCTCTTTGAGGACAACGGTTCTCCTCTAGTCTTAAGCAGGCTGGGAATGCCTTAGAACAGTGTGTTCATTAGCTGCTGGCTTGCTTCGTCTTTTATTTACAGAGAAATGTGGGTGCAGAATGGACATAAAGCAAAGCCACTAACATAGAGTATTTATTTGTTTTCTTCTATATCCAAAACTTTACCCTGTGTGCTGTACTATGCAATTGCAGAATCATAGAAACACTAGTTTGAAGGGCTCTCTGGATATAGTAAGTTACTTCTCTAATATTTCTCCAAATGGTTCAGTGTCTGATTGACAGAGATCATAGACCAGTTAGCTTTTTTGCTGTGGACTTAGCTTCTTTGACCACTCCTGTTATATGCTGGTAATATGAAAAAGTATTCAGCTCTAGTGTATTTATAACCTAGTGTAAACACAGCATGACAAACTGGAAGGCTGGCAAAGGTCCAATAACTAACTAGGAAATAAAAGATGTGGAAAATAAAAAGATGTGTCAATCCTTCACAAGTGAGTTCATTACAGAGGAAATTCTGTGCTTCATTCTTTATAGAGAAGCTTGAAGAGCTGTCTCAGAATGAAGTGTCAGCTTAGAATAAATCAGGTTTTCCAATAGGATCAAATAGTGAGGGCCAGATGTTACTTACTCAAGGGTACTAAAAGAACTCAAGTACGAAATTGCTGAGCTATTAACCATGTTGCATTATGCCCTTTACAACTGACTTTAGAACTAAAATAACACGTGACAGTTGGGAACCTCATCTCTCAATTTTTTTTTTTTTTAATTTTTAAAAATTTTTTATTTTTTATTTNAAATCCCATAGGTTGTGTGAGCCTGGCTTTCATAATTGTTGAGAGGGACAATGAATGTTGTGCAAGAATGAATTTCTCTTTCAGCAATGATTAGTGTAAATTTAAAATGTAAGTAGGTAGCCCTGAAACACTTTTTTTTTCTTTTTTTTTCCCCAGCATTTCTGAACCAGGGAAATTTTTTTTTTTTTTATTTTTTTTTTTTTTTAAATAGAGCCTCAGGGAAGGGGAACCATTGACAAGTAATTCTGATTTTTTCAGTAAGCCTGGGAGGTGGAAGAGCACATGAATAGGCAGGTGGCAAGTATGACAGAATGAAGAACAACTGACCCAGGGTCTTAGAGGTCATTGGATAAGCTGATGAGCATGTGGGAAAAAGTGATCCAGCTGAATGAAATACAGTATTCTCTGTATCTCAGTGCATCCATTTTGAAAAACATGTTGGATGCTGTGGCTCACCAAAGGCTTTTAAAGGAACCAAAGAATAATGATGTATGGTGGGAAAAAAAAAATCCTTAGTGAATTAACTGAATGAAAGGCAAGACACAAAAGTAGGAATAAATAATAAATGGAAGGGAGGTTTCTAGTGATGTCCCAGAAAGTTGCTGTCCCATTTTGTCATACGTTTCATGTTAAGAGGGGCATGCAGTGAAGAAACAAAATTCCTAAAACCACACTTACTTAAAATAGTCAAAGCTAGGTCAGATGTGACAAAGAGGTCATGGTATTGGGTGACAGGGAGATCAAATCGTGGGTCAAATGCAAAGTCAAAATATTCACAATAATGCATACACAGGGGAAAAAAAAATCCAATAAGTACTTATGTACAAAAATGGCAAGTAAATTAGTTGTTACTCATCAGACGTAAGATCTTAAGGGTCATTGTGGGTAATCCCCTTAAAACATACATAAAGTGCTCAAGAGTGTTCCAAATGGCAGAGCATGCTAGGGAAAAAAACAACTGAAGACTTTTACAATAAAATCATGGTGAGCATGAAGGAGGGAATAAAAGTAGTTGTCATTATTCCTTACTGAAGAGTCATATTTATATTGCCTTGCTCAAATGTCAGATTGAAGGGCTATTACTCACTCTTTTTATTTTTCTCTCCAAATACAAGAAATAATTATGCCCAGATAAATTATCTGGTGCAACTTCTAAAATCAACAAGCCAAAAATATTTCAGCACAACTCAACCATGGAATTCCTTGCTCAAACAAATTTTAGGTAACAACCCATATCAATTTATAGATTGAGGAAATTGGCTGATAACTCCATACAGAAAAAATCACCCAAGCGTTTTAAAAATGATGACTACTCCTACAACAATAAAGAACATGTGTCCGGTAACATTATCAGGACTCTGAGACCACTGGGCAAAGTGTCTTGCATTTAAGATAGTAAATTCATTTAGCCTTCAAAACTGCATAGGAACATGCGGGTCAGGAGGGGCCAAGCAGTAGTGCCAGGCTCTGCCTTGCCTCCAGGTTTAGTGGAACAGGCAAGCTTGTTCCAGTGCCTGGGCATGTGCCCAAGCTGTTTAATTTAATAGGAAAGAGCCTGGGAAGCTTCTGCCTGCCAGAAGCTGGAAAGTTTCCTTATGCTCACCCTGTCTTTCTCTTTGCTGGAGACAGCCTCCTGCACTGGCAGGCTCCTGGAGCTGAGTGCCCTATCGTGAGTTCTCAGCACAGGAGGAACATGTGCAGTTTGGATCAAAACTGAATTCTTCCCACATGCTTTTTAATTATTAATTTTTTAAAAAATAATGAACTATTGGGATATCCATTTTCTAAAAATAATTGAAAAAAAGCAGCATACTCTTCAAAGCAGTCAGGAAATTTATCAGAGAACCTTTAAGGCAGTTGTGTCAGTACCAGTTGATTGCATGGCATTTTTTTAAGGCTAAGCTATTAATATGCAGCATAACCTGTTAATCAATATGTATCAATGCATGTTGCAAATATACAAGAGACACAAACATTTTTATTAAAGGTTTACAATGCAGATACAGAAGTTGTCTAGTAATATGCTACTTACTGTGAAGCACTAACAATGAACATTCAAGTCTTCTGGAAAAAAACAGGACATTTTATTTATTTTTGCTAATGCTCTGCTAATAAAATTTGCGTTCTCATATCCTTAGACTATCTAGGCTACAACAACATTAATACTGCTAAAAATATGCACAGTCAGGTTGCTCAATTAATTACTGGACTATTGAAACCGAAAATATCCTTAATAATATTAGGCTGCCTGTTGGCAAGTCATAGCATTTTGTCTATGAGCTTCATTCCATCCTAAGTACAGAAGAAAATAACAGTTTCAAAGTCTTATGAAAATTCTGTGAAAGCTGATGAACTTTTGAGTAGTCATGAAGCTATGATTTTAATAAAACATATTTCTGGTCTATCAATTAAGACTTTTCAAATATAATCCAGTGTAATTCAGTTTCATGAAGTGGTTGTATGTGATCATGGCAAACTACTCAGAAACTATCAGACTGTAATGACAATGTATGATGTTAATGCATTTGCATTTCTTGCATATTCTGTGTTCTTGTTATCTAAACAATACTGCTGTGCAGTACAAAACAGTATGTCTAATTCTTCCTAGTGCCTGTCCTTCTGCCATTTAAAAATCAGAAGCAGAACCTCTTGCAATGGTGGTGACTCTGGTTTAAACTTTAATGCCGACTATGAGGAGATCCTGCTAAACTAATGCAAACCTAAATATTAAATCACTATGGCAGCACAGTGGAATTTTCAACAGAAAAGGAAGGGTTGGGGGAATAAGGCACTTCTGCTATATCTATTTCATATTCTGCTGATATACAAGGCTACATATTTAGCCACAACACAGTGATGAAACTCAGATATTTCTTTTATTTACAACTTGCAAGGATTTAGCCTTCAATCTTTATTACATAGTCCATGGCAGAAACAAACAAGTTCACATTAAAAGCATACTGTTACATAGATTTTAACAATGAAAATAAGAAACACATTTTGGCTGAAGAAATAAAAGACAAAAAAAAAACCCTGTTCCATTGAATATTTTAGAGTACACTTAAATTCACCAAAGTACATTTTCCCTGATTGACTACTGATGATTTATTTACAAAGCAAGTAACAAATAGTGGCTAGAAAATACATTTCACCACAAATTATCTAAATGGATATTTCTATTTTTCATACTAGAAAACAGCTAAGGTGGTACTTACTTCATTACAGTGTTTCTTTCATAAATCTTAATGTGTTTCTGCAGCTAATACAACATGGAGATGCAGACTGTATTACATTAGTTAGAAAAACAAACAGATTATGGGTTTGGTTAAGAAAAAAATCAATGCCTAGCAAAAGGCAACTTAAAAAAAAAGCCAGCACACCCAAACCCCACAAAAGGTCTAATGCATTAACTGCTCCAAGCACTTCATATAGGGACATACAAATTCAGAATCTTGCTCACAAGACAGCTGAAATTTGAGAAACTATTTGAAAGAGAAGTAGTCATCAGCCTGTGGAAGCTCTGACAGGCTTATAGCTAGATTTCTATTCACATAGGAATTTGTTAATAGAATCTATGCTGTTTTGGGAATCATTTGACAGTCAATAACAACATGTAATAATTTCATTTACATATTTCTTTTAGAAGAAATGATAGCTCATTGTTTTGATTTTAAAGTTGGGTAGGTTTTTTTTAATGTGAGAATCAGAAGCAGAAGGTGAAGCTTAGAGTTTTGGTTTTCTAAGTAAGCACAGAAAGAAATATTCTCCCGTTGAAATTGTGGAACATGCAATCCTCGTAAGAGCAGATCTCTTGAAATGCAAATATGTTGTTCTAGATGATCTTGTGAGACTTCAGCACACAAATAACCTGCACAGAAAACTTCTCTACAAATAAATATTAGGAGTAAATCGAGTACCCAACAATATTACAATTTTATTTCCCCATATGCCTCATCATTAAAAGCTCACCTTCATTTTCCAGTCTACAGTTGCCTAGCCTTTGGATTTTTGTTCCCAACCTGTTTAACACCTCTGCAACTTGTCAAGAGCATGTCAGATTGCTACAGGTACAGTAGTTTTGCTTTAGGCTAATGTATATTCCTGTTAAACATGACTTTTGAACCCTGGAGCCTGGCATGCCCCCATATTTCTTGGCTCTGCTTGCTGTTAAGTTTCCTGCTTCTATTATGCGCAATGTAGAAGTGCTGCAGAAGCAATTTTTGACAGAGTGGAAAAGCAGGCACTTTCCTCTGGTACTTTTTTTAGGGAAAGTGTATCCTACACATTCCCATAACATATGGCCCAGACACACTGTGGCGCTGGTGTGCAATTGGTTTGAGAGCTATTGAGGCAGGAGACCCTGTCACGGCAGTGGAGTAGTTTCAGCTTCTTGAAGTTCCAACTGAAAGGAAAGAAATTGCAAATACAATGAACATTTACTTGATTTCTACCCACCCACAATTTTCTCTGTGTGTTTGCATGTGTATTGTTTTGATTTTTTTCTTAAGAGGAATTCACTTTTCATTTGCAGCTATTGTTCTGCCATATATGGCTAAACAGGTAGCCCAGAGAATAAGGCAAGATTATGCCTTTGTCATGAAGTAACAAAGGCAGAGGAAATGATCATAGTAAAATTTCATATCTGACCTTCAAAGTCAAAGAAACATTAGCAGAACTGAAATTTGAATTAGAATTAAAATATGTATCGTACCAAGGCAGTTATCTTTTTAGAGAGGAATTCTTGATCTATTTTTGAGTATTGAAGGACTTTGCCCCATCCCTATATTCTTTTTGTAGCAATAGCAGGGGAGTTAGTATTTTAGATTATACATTCTGTGTTCACATCAGCATGTTGGCCAACTTTTGGATTTGCAATTAAAGTCTAGCTTAAATTCTGTGGAAGGTGGATTTATATCAGCAAACAAACCTAACAACCTCTCAGCCCTGTTTGTCCACAGTATCCATGTTAAGTCCTATTTGCATACAGAAACAGTAGCACTACAGATGTTTTCATCAAAAAAACCTGCTTACTGCATGACACATCCTGAAAGCTGCCAACCCTTTTTTATTGTCCAGCAAATATTGTCCTGCAGCACTAGAATCAGTTAAAAACAGGACGGAAAACATTGCAAATAAAAGATACATAACTGAGTCAGGTGAAGCCTGATAGAGAAAAGCCAGGGAATGTGCTCCTGTAAAAGCAATGGGACATGGGTAAGAATTTTGGAGCAGGGAGAAGGAAAATGCATTTTCTAACTGGATTGCTTTTCAAGCATGGTCAAGAGAGTGGAGATTGTTAGGACTTCTGATTGGGAAATACATGTCTCCAAGGTCACAACATAACTGAAATCTTGTTCAATTTAACATGCTATATTTAGGGATTTTCTTTATTCTGTATTGGAAATATTTCTCCTCAGCACCTTCTGTCCTTTTGACCTTTTGCCCTGATCCTAAATGTGAATGTCATCGTCTTTTGGAGAGGTCTAGACCCAGGAATGAATTTTGAAGTCCATATTCACCTATCTTTATGGATTAGATAAAAAAGCATTTCTTTTAAATTTTTTTACCAATTAACTTTTTCTGATTTCTTAAGAAAAAAATCGAAATGTTTTGTTTCTCATTTATTCTAATTCACAGTTTAAGAAATGCCAAAAACACAGGCAACTTTAGAAGTCATTTAGGTAGCTATGGTCCTCATAGAATAGTTTATTACTATTTATTTCATGAAATAGTCTGATGAACATGCTCTGTTTTCTCTGCTACCTAGAAGATTCACAAAGGGCCATGTCAGTGCAAATCAGCTACAAAAGAAAGCCCAGTTTTAAGGATCTGTTGAATTTAGACATAACTTTCATAGATGTCATTATCTTGTCAGAAATGACCTTTATGAGAAATCAATACTTTATAATTATTATTGAAATACAGCAGGAGATATGTCTCTTTTGTCAAAAATACACAGAAAGGCCATTCTCTACTAATACAAATAGATGTGAATCTGCCAAGGTTTGGAGTGACAGAAGCTGCCCAACTTTTATCATGATTCTGCATACGACTTCCCAGCATTCCCTGTGTTTGTCTGCAATCTGTCATATAGCACTGGGAAAATTAAAATGTAAGAAAGTACTTTCTTCATTTATTAATCAAAGTGAAAGTAACTTTCAGTTTTTCCTTGTTTCAACTAGTTTTTCCTTAATATAATTTTTATTTCTACGCATAGCTGCCAGTTGAAGAAATAAGGGCAAAACTTTCACAGCTGAGCACAAATGGAACCACAGAATGGCTGGAGTTTGAAGGGATCTTAAAGATCATCTAGTTCCAACCCCATGGCCAACCTGTTCCAGGGCTACCAACTGTTCCAGGATACCAGGACTTCTGGTAAATGAACATATCTGAGCATCATTTTCAGCATATATGGAGGATTTGCAACTTCCATTATGGTATTTAGACACATCAGTGGTCAAGGATAAAGCATGGGAAGCTAAAATTACAAAAAAATAGTAACATAGGATGACTAAATAGTCCTGGAAATGTGCCTATACATAATTTGCTTAGTTGCTTGGATACATTAAGGTGAGGATGCTATAAAAACTTAAATGGGACAGAAAAAAACTATCTCAGTGGAACAAATTGAATTTCTCAGATTTCTGTAATTACTAATAATTCATTTACCTAAGTATTTTGGATTATTTTTTAATTAACAGATAGGTATCAGTAAGAAGTATTTGGAAAACATTTTTCAGGGGAAAAAACTATCAATTTAAAAAAAAATCAAACTTTTTTATTCTCAGAGAAATTAATATAGAGTGTCTCTCTACATCTGAAGTAAAAGCTTTCAGAGTAGATTTTTGCTACAATTTGCTGGCAAGTTCGTTGTTATGAATCAGGTTAATGTCAATGCCATCAAAAGAACCTCAGCCATTTGCAAAAGCTAGTATTCATTTTTTTTTATTGCCATTCCTAACTAACATTAAGTCATACAGAGATAAGCTCAAAGTAAGAATGTTTGCTTTGCCAAGCAATTTTTCCAGGATTCCATCACTTCTAACTCTTGTTATAACTCTTCAGCCAAAGGCACTTGGAAGATTACGTATGCCTACCCAAAAGTTAAAGTGAAGCATGCCTTTAAGCTCACTTTGGAACAAATGTAACCTATGCATTTTACTGCAAGAGTTAGTTGAATGTAACACAGGATACATTCCCCTGCAGATATGAAACATCTGTCTTACAGCTCTGCCAGTTTTTGCATGCCTGATTAGCCACTGTCCTCCCTCAGAACTGCGCTGCTCCACTGAACACCTACAATTTCTATAAATGCTCACGCCATCAGTGCTCTTCTGTGCAGGTGAAAGAATCTGCATTTTTGGAGGAGTTTTGAACTTGTTCAGCTCTTCCACTTTTTGTATATGTGGAGAAAAGAATAATCAAGTTCTTAATCTAAATCTTAGATAACGTCAAAGGACCATAGAGTAGGCCAAAGACGCATGATAATGCAAATATTTATGATGTTTTCTGTTACTTCTTTTGCACTGATAGAAAAAACAGTTGTTGCTTCCACCACTGAATGCTTATTTTTAAGTGCTGTAAGAGTGTGAGGCCTTAAGCTGTTCAGCAATTGAGCGCTTGCAGTTCTCATTAACTTTAGAAGGAGTCAAGAATTCTCACTTGGCAAAAAAGCAACTTGTAGAACATCTGTTTCTTTGAAAATGATGTGTAGTGTGCTGAGTACTACAGAGCACTGCAATTGGAATTCACATCAAATACTCTCCAAGGCCTTGTCCATACGAGAAAGAGCATGTCAGTGTACTGACATAGACATATTAACTGGACTTTCTCATACAGAAAGCACTTACCTGTGAAAAGAATGCCCTGTCAATAGAATATAGAAAAGCTCACTGTTTGAGCAAAGTGTGGTTTGTTTTTGTTTCCTCTCCTTTCTCTTTCCGTTTTCTTTTGTGAGGGCAGAAGACGCATTCGCCCTAGGGCTTTTAATGTTTAAAAAATTCTAATAGTAAAAAAAAAAATACCAGATGATACACTCATAAGTATTATCCCAGAGATCGTATTTAGGCAGATTACTCCTACAAAAGTGTCTGTCATTCTGCTAGTAGCAGACAACAAAAATGTTGTCTCCTACAGAAAGTTTGCTGGGAAAAGAAAATCAACAAAAAACGCTTAATATTCATGTTTGAAAGTAGCTTGTTGTGAATGCATTCCACAGATGTTGTGAAGAGTGAGAAAGACTGCACCTGATAGCTGGTGTGATGTACTCCAGGGAGCGCAACAGCAAGATGGCTCAGGTCAGCAGTGGGCAAATATTTGCACATCTCGATTATTCTGCACATCTGGCAGAAATAAATCAGTAGCAGCTGCTGCCAAAGCAAGGACTGCAGGGATGGTGATAAGGGATGTGAAATTGCTCCCATTTATGGCCACTTCAAATACAAGATCACGCAAAAACACCTATATACCCATCTATGAGGACATGACCTTCCAAGTGTTGTCTTCTCCTCAACCTGTGGGAAAATTGATGGCTAGTAGCTAGGAAGAGTTACTAAAGTGGTCAAAGCTGGGTAATAAAACAATTTCTTACAGCTCTGCACACACCTTTTCTGTTCCAAGCATACTGTCTCTTTGCTTCATTTTTTCTCCTTACTGCCTCACTCAAACATCATTCCCAACGTTCCCCTTTCTCTGCTCTCTCCCTCTCACCTCCCTTTCCCTTCAGTGTCTTCCCTTTTAACTTCTGTTTACATATGTTCATCTCATTTTTTTTTCACCACTATTCCCTGAATGGAAAAAAAAGCCAGCCCAACGCACCAAGAACTCAACTATGTGACTAGCTTCCTCCATAGTACCACAGTAACGCTCACTTCACTTGCATCATCCATCCCTCCCTCAGCTGGTGCAGGTTTAGTCAGCGCGCAGGGAAACAGACTTAATTTCACTCAGTCTATGGACAGTACTACATTAATCTTTGCTAAGGGTAAAGTTTATAAGGCTTCAGTTCTCCTAAAAATAGTATAACGTTACACAACTAAATGCGGAAAATGGGTACATATACACTGCACTGTGAAAAGTCAGAATTTTACTAGTTATAGATACAATCCTGTTGTCAGACACATGCAGAAAATTGACTTCACTGACAGTTACAAATACATTATTAACAGTTGAACCTGTCTAATAATTTTTTGCTACACTAAGTAACTACTACACCTATATATATACATATGTGTATGTGCCTACCTGTGTGAAGTTTGGCAGTTCTGCTCCATCACCAAAGCATGCCTAAGTACTGAGCAGGTGCTAACCAGGACACAGTTTGGCATGTATGAATTGGATGCTGGTGAACAACAGTACCAACTGCAAACGCTTAATAAGGTTTCTCCCTTTAGCCCTCCCCTTTTCTGGAATGATTACTATTTTGTCTGTTTTGAGATAGTAATGTTCCGATTTGGGCTCTTATGCAGCATCTGAGTGGCAGTGCTTTCATGAGAAGCCATTGATTTCTGCACCTCTAGGAGGCAGCTAGATTGTAGATGAAGTGGCAGCAGTGAGAAACTGGTGCAGGAGCAACCTAAGTGTTTTGCTGAAAGGCGATACAGCAAGGAATGAACTAAGCCTTTTGCCATTTGTTCTTTTTAATGAATTGCAGGGACAACTCACAAGTTTTCTAGTGCCTGTGATGTGCTTGAGTTGCTTTCATGAATGTTAAGATTTTCTTTCATGTTTTGCTTGATGTTCACTGAGGGATAAGGACTGGAAATTCTCAAGACTAACCACAAGAACACAGATGCTGGACATGTAACAAAAGAGCTTCTTTGTAAAGCTAAGCAATAGCCTTAATAAAAAAAAACAAATATCTATTTCTCTTGTATCTACTGTGCTGTAAAATCTCAAAGGCTCATACTTCTCAGAGGCTTTTTCTACATGGAAAAGGTATATGCTCAATATATCTTATATGGCAAAATGGCACAATACTCCTTAACATGTGTGTACGTATTTATATTTTTATATACATCTCTCTCTCTACCTCAAAATCCACCTTAGCCAACACAGATAATTATCTGATCCAAGAACAGAATGTAGACAAGCCTTTGCCTACTTGTTGTATGTGTTCCAAGACAAACAAGGCCATACAGGCCTTTTTGTACATCAGTCAAAAATGTACAAGCCCAGTTTGTTCTCTTTTTTATTCACTGCTCCAGTGGGAGAAGAAGAAGTATCTGTTCTCTCCCATTCCTGTCTCCATCAGCAGACAAGGAGTCTGAGTAGAAAAATCTGTGATC
Source organism: Agapornis roseicollis (assembly GCA_002631895.1). Classification (NCBI taxonomy): domain Eukaryota; kingdom Metazoa; phylum Chordata; class Aves; order Psittaciformes; family Psittacidae; genus Agapornis; species Agapornis roseicollis. The sequence goes on along the minus strand of NDXB01011645.1, from coordinate 26,265 downwards.
TCCAACTGGTTTTAAAGCAACCACCTGTTGTAAACATCCTGCAAATGAAACACTGTTTTGTGTGCTTTGCATATGCATGCACACTGGACTCGGTCATGCAAAGCACTTTTGAAAGCCCTCAACTTCTGAGCATTAACTAGAGGACAGAACAACTAGCACCACACAGGACTGGGGTCTTGTGTATGCATACGCCAATTTCAAACATAACCTTGAAGGTGTTTAGACCTTCAGATAGCTACAAATCAGTATAAACTGTAACTTCAGAATATATGTCATCTCCAAGCTGGAGGCCTGGATCCAGAGATGACATCTCCACTGCTAGTCATACCTGATGGTTAGTCCTGTCCACAGTGTTGGCAGTGGATGCATGGTCACGAGTGTTTTGTCGTACTCGGGTGGAATTTTGCTGCTCAATGGTTGAGGAAGTGGGGATGCAGAACTCTCTGAAACACCTTTTGAAATTCTCATCTAGAAATGCATACAAGACTGGATTAAGGCAGCTATTTGTATACCCTAGGGCAATACAGAAGTGCCAGGAAACAGTCTGGAAAGTAGTCTCTGGGATGTTAACCAGGGCTTTAATGATGACATAAATGTGGATAGGAGTCCAGCAGACAATAAACACCGCCACCACTACAAGAACCATCCTTGTGATTCTCCGCAGATTCCTGTCCTTCTCTTTGGAGCCGGACAACATGCGAACACTCTTCAGGCGTAAAATCATCAATCCATAGCACACGGTAATGATGAGGACTGGCATGATGAAGGCAAAGATGAACACACAGATTTTCAGGAGGTTCTCCCAGTACCATGCAGGGTGGGAAAATGTTAGTGTGCAGTCAATAGAGCCTGGAGAAAAGGGAAAACAGCAGGTAAGAACAAGTGGGTCAGTTTTTCCTTTGTTTTTCTTTAAACCGTTTTTGGTATATATCATAGGCAAATATATGACGATTTACTAAGTAAACAGATACAATGAAGCAATCCACGACCTGTCATTGGCACATACACTGATAGGACACACTACTAGAAAATATGTATGAAGTGTGAGTTACAAAAACAAAAGTAACATGTTCTCTTCTGGATTTTTTTTGCTTGAAATTGCATATATTGGACAAGAAAGAGTTGAATTGTCATAAATGCTTAAACTTTGATTCATTTCCACTTTCAGTATACAACCTGGTGAAAAGAAAGATGGTTTAACCATGCATCTATTCAGAGTCTGGGCATTTCAGGGAAATGGGGAAGAGAATGACATGACATTTGGTAACTGCAAAATGGAAGGTCTGGATTTATGTTGAGATGCTATCACTTCATGGAAAGTCTTTGAATACCAGTGATCCCTAACATGTTCTTTTTTCTGTATTGCATCCTGCCAGACTACATGCAACACATCTATGACTGCAAACTTCAGTGGACTATCCTGGGTAAAGCACAGGCTTCTGTACTGCAGGGCAGTGCACAACTGCTCTGCAGCAGAAGGCAGGCAGGCAGAGATACTTTTCCGAACACTACAGTGACTGTGTTGGGCACCAAGACTCACACAGACCCCCAGAAGCAGCTGGAGCTGCCTGCTATATAAGACAGATCATGTTCAGTGATGTGCCCTGTCAACTACAGCCAGATGCAAAATTGCTGAAAGGGTCCATTGGTACTGGTACCTGCTCTATATAGGTTGGAGGTCAGAAGTTAATTCAATGCCTCTACAATTAAGTAAAACAATGCAGAAAGGAGTTTTGACATCAAAATACTTAGTTTTGATACTCAATACTCAAAGGAACAAAAGTCAGACTTACCATGCCTGTATTTAGTGGTTGCCATGAACATTACTGGCAGGCCAATGGCAGAAGAAAGGATCCAGTTGCAGACATTGACAATTTTGGCATTTCTGGGGGTACGGAAATCAAGGGCCTTAACTGGGTGGCATACAGCTACATAGCGATCCACACTCATGGTGCAGAGCGTAAAAATACTAGTAAACATATTATAGTAGTCTATGGATATAACAATCTTACAAAGGATGGTACCAAATGGCCATGTTCCCATCAAGTAATTCACACTCTGGAATGGCAGGGTACTTGTTGCTAGGGCATCTGCCAATGCAAGATTGAAAATGTAGATATTGGTGGCAGTCTTCATTTTTGTGTACCTAGAAAAAAAAATCAGCAAAGCATGTAAATGACCACATCTAACAATGTTAAACAAAACTGTGTCCAGTATACCATCTGTAAAGAACTTCTTTCCATCAAACAAGAAGACAAGGTGGTATTAACCTTGTTCATCAATGGAACTACCACTCTGAGTGGATCCTGCAGCCCTTTGCTTCAAGTGGGAATACTTGCTCTGCTCCACAGTACCTACTTTGTCAGAAGGGTCTTCAACCTCAATTGCATGCCCTTCTTCCTAGGTCTGTGCTGCTAACAACCCCCAAACCACTTCTTGAATTTTGAATGTCACACTTCAATCCCAGCTGAGCAGAGGGAGCTTTCTGTTTTAATTCCAAATTCCTCCTTAGTTTCATCACATATTTGCAGAGCCCTTCACTATTTCAGGTCTGCTGGGTCAGCTGAGCAGCACTTGAGATTTGATTTTTATGAAAATGCTATGCTCTTGCAGTGCTACAATGACTGCTCCATTCCACTGTACTGTTCCTGGTCATGCTGCCCTGCCACCCTCATTGCTGCCAGGGTTGCTGGGCACCGTGGCCACCTGGCTTTCAAGGGGTTATACGGCTTGCTCATTCGATAAAGCTTCTTTCTGTTTCTGCGAAATAACCAGTAGTGTGCCTGATCAAACATTTTAAAGTGTATAGAGAGACTTGCAAGAGGAATAGACCATCTGAAAAGATCTTTCAGGCCAGAGAAGACAAAGAGTAAAATACAGTATTTAATGTTCCGGGCTTTTTTTCTGTCTGACTTTGATCTCTTCAGAACATGAGTCAGCTGCAAAAAAAAAAGCACCCAAGTGACAGGGCTGTGTAGGCACATACGGAACTCTTTGGTAGGGTGAGGAGAAATGCAGACTTCTTGCTGAATGGGTCTAGATGGCTTCTATGATATACATCTGAAGAAGTTTGTACTGGCTTTGTTCTCTCATTTTCTAGCACTGTGCATGAGGAGCCACTAACAACCCTAATTTCAATTTACGTGTTTCTTTAAAAAAGATTGTTGAGTAGTCCCAAGCTTTTTCCTGCCTGCTACCTTGAGAAGTTATGATCTGAGCATGATACTTCAAAGCTTACACCAAACTTATATTCTAAAAGTACTCTAAACCCTTTTCTCACAGAAGCACTCCATTTATCCAACAGCACTGTAACATTCACTTGGGAAGAGGTAGATGCTGCATGCATTCATGCCTCTCTGTGCTGGGAATTACTTAGAGAACATGTATAGGATTGCAGTTTGGGAAAGGTACACAATAAGCTGCAGCTCTAAAAAGAGTTTGAAGGGAAGAGAAAATATTTTCTGGGCAACTTGCTGGAGAATTTTGTAGAGAAGAAATGAAAACAGCAACATTTTTGTATTGAGTTTTTACCATTGCCGAGAATGAAAATGTTGTACTAAGCCCTCTTTTTGCCTTGTCTTCAGTTTATCAAAAACAATAGACCTCTATAGGTCTGACAACAGATTCAGGATTAGCTAAAATTGTGCCCAGAGAGTTAAGCTGGAGGTTTGATTGCATTGTGAGCTGCTCAGACAGCAACAGCAGCAGAGGGCCAATGGCTCTCATTTCTACACGGAGAAGAAAAGGCGATGAGGATACAGTGCCCTCATCCAGACTGCTGATCCCTACTCATCCCTTAGCTGATTGCTCTATCTTTATGGCTCGACAAGAAAGCACCCTTAGGTATACTGCTCAGCATTGCTGCGATCACACAATTCTGGCACAGTTCTGGCTGGAGAACACATCATCAGTGATAATGATAATGCGTTTTTTATCAGCAATTAAAACCATTCTTAAGATTTGAAGGGAATGCTTGAAATAAATTTATCAATCAATATGGAAATGACTCTCAGGTTAGCATGCCAGAGGATAGGGAGGGAAAACTCTGATAAATGGAATAATGTTCCTTCAGTGGGACTGGCATGGGCCTTATCCTGCTTTAATGCTGTACTTTTTTTTGGTTTTGCGATCTTGCTTTCATTGTCAGTTTAAGCATAAAAGTTCTTGGATTTATTTTGTTAAATGGGCTCTACAGGCTATTAATGAAGGATTTGACTTGACATACTCTGTAATCTTTATATTGCTAATCATGCTGTTCTTACAAAGAAAGGAAGTAGAGCTTTTGTGGTGATAGTATCACCTCCATAATTGCCTGATGAACAAAATCCTACTGAAATTCACAATATTCTTTTCAGTGACTTATGGGATTTGGGTGTTTCTCTGCACTGAATAGTTCAAGATTTTATAAAGGGCTTATTTCTGAAAGGTACCTTTTGTTGAATATGTTTTTTACCAAATAAGTAGATTATCAGTGTCTTCAGGATTGTTTTTTTGGTACAAACAAACACTGAAGCAACTCATTAAAAGTAATTTTAACAGCACGAAAAATAACAGTCCTTCTCTGTTATTATGAATGGAGCTCTTCAAAGCTTCCATCTTAGTTGATATTATATCTTTTGCTAAGATATCCATCTACCTATTTGAAAAAGCAGCATAAAAATTTCCATAATCCAGGCATACATGTGTATGTAATGATATTTCTGCACTTCAGAGGGCCTGGATTTTCTATGCAATTAAAGCCACAAGAAACCCGTATGATATAAAATACCAAAAATGTTGTGTTTATAAGCACACTTTCTAACAGATATTTCTTTCATGCTTTCATTCAAGGCAACTAGGGAATCTAAAAATGAACAGATGTGTAAAAAAGAGTCTTAAAAGCAAACCTGTGAAAATCTGAATGATGGTATTTAGATTACATTGAAATTTCAGCATGTAAGCCACTAATTATATTATATTTTGCATGACGGCAAGCAAGGTTGCAAGTGAAGGCAGAAGTTGGCTTTGGGAAACATTGCTTTTATTTTTACAGCTCTAATAGATTAGAGAGACTATAATAGAGAATTACTAATAGAGCAAATAAAAGAGCAGTATTGAGATAAATATTCACCAAAAAAATACTGCTCTTGATAAATATTCAAATTAATTATGCTTATAACATTGACACCAGTATTCACTTTCTAACTCCTTGATGCAGGTTTTGTATCATAAAAATATCTGTGTTTACAAAGCATTTTTTGTTGGTAGTTAGTAGATGACAAATCAGGTTTACAACAGTAAGAATATCCTTCATTTCTGTTTAGTTCTGTAGAGAAAACTTAGTCTTGCTTTCATCTTCAACCCACCAAAGCTTTAAAATATATTTGAAGTTTGAAGATCTGAGCTGTAGAGCCTCTCTCAACTGGGACTGGCCTGGAATAAGATAAAGCAATAGAGAAAAATATGCAAATCCTACCAAGTTCCTAGCATTCAAGGATAAATAGAAAGTCTTGAAACTACCTCTTGAACTGGCAGCGCATGGGCCACTTGTAGTTTTCAAACTGAAGAAAAGGTTCACCAAACTAACCTAGAGAGACACCCAGCTCCACTGCACAAAGTGTAACATCTTGAGCAGGAGCCATGAGCACCTTCCCTTCCACCTCACAGCCACGTGACAAGAGAGATGTGGGCACATCTTTGTGCAAGACATGTGCCACAGCTCTGTTTCTGGTCGACAGTCTCCAAAGGTTTAGTCTCCACCTTATCACCTCCAAAACCTTTGAAGAGTGTTTTCCTTAAAGCTTCCATGGCTCAGAAGTAAAGAACAAGTAACACAAAGACCATCTCTTATCTTAAAAAAGAGTAACATTTTAGTTTGCATCACACTTCATCAAAAGCTAACAGACACAGTTGGCATACTGCCACCTGAGTCTTGTCCCTACTGCTTCTTGGACAAGCTCTTTACATCCTTGTGGATTATTGAAATATATCCTCTTCCAGACCCTTCAGCCCTTCTACACCTATTCTATGATTCTATGATTCTACAGTTTCCTTGTACCACCAGGCTTGTGCAAAGAAGCCAGAGGTCCATGTTTAGCCCAATTAATACAGTAATACATACAATTACAAATCAATTTGAAAACTTCTCCTATGTGACTAACAACCTGAGAAGAAAAGCAGAAACAGCCTTTTGCACATAGGAAATGGGCTGGCCAATGATAGATTGGTAATAAGTACTTTCAGCAACACAAAGGCACGCAAGCTTTTGTCCCACAGAATGCTAATTTGGAGACAAAGACTGCTTCAACTGATCTGTGTTTCAGCTCAATGCAAAATGTATGAAAAACTGGCTTAATTACAGGAGATCAATTGCAGAAATCAGTCGTTCATGACAATGTCTGGCTGCTGAAGGAAACAACAGCCAGCAATTAGGTCTTGCATACAGACGACCTAACATAACTCTTGTTGATGCTTGAGGAGATCAGGTTAGCATTTCAAATTCATGTTCTTCTTGCATAAATGACTTGTTAAACAAATGAAGAATCATTATGTGCATACATTAGATTAGCTGAGGTCTCCTTGGGTGGGAGGATATAAACATGTGAAGTATGCCTAGTTGAACCAATTTAAATGAACATTTATTTCCATAGCTTTTCTGGTGCATCTTTATACACAACTCAAAAACAACAGGAAAGAGGGATTTTTTTTTTTTTTTATGTGTGTGTGTGTGTACGCTTTCCTGAAATATACTTTCAGTTTTTGTTGAGCCCTTAAAGCTTTGCAAAGGTCATGCCATATCCAGGACAGGATTCTATGATTCTATATACAGTCTGGAAAAACCTTCAAAAACTTCTGTTTGCCAGTCCAGTTAGAATGTTTGACACTGAAATGAAGTCTCAGCTAGGCCATATTCTGGAAAGTACCTTTGAGCTAAAGGGTCTCAAATGGTGGACATAGCTGATGGCTATCCCATTTTTTTGTTCTTTCTTTTCATGGTAGTGGGTTTCTATAGAATGGAACACCCATATTATATCTCAGCCACGTATAAGACTGGTGCTGTGGCAGATTGTTACCTATGTAAGTTTTGAAGACATATATATTCTGGATGAGTCTTACTTACCTGTTTGGGAGCATATGATTTAATCAGCATGAAGATTTATTTTTGATTTTTCTGTTCACAAGTACTTCAGAATGCTCATGCCTTAAGCCATTAAATTCAAGAACTGGGTATAAGCACCATGATTTTTTGTACAACCCTTGCATGTTATTAGGCAGTCAGGCCAACCAGACTGGAGGCTCCACACTGTGGTTAACAATCTACTCATTCTTTTAATTTATGTTTTTCTGAACAGGAAACCAGCAAACAAATAAAAAAGCCCCAAACCCCCAACAGGTATAACATTATAGCAGAAAATGTTCATACTTGGCTTCAAGGAAATTGTGACATCTGCAGCACAGTCACTTACTTCCTGCACTGATCCTGAGTTTGGGGTAAAAGTTGAACTGGGGATGGGAGGAAGGTTTCACTGCCTTTAAGACAGAGGCAGTGGCTGTTTCTTCCTGTTAAAGCCTTGCATCCTGACTCCCAGCATGGCACTACCCAGTCACTGCTGTGATCTGTGATGGTGTTTAATTGCAGAGATGAAAAAACATATGAATATCAAGCATCACATCAGGTGTCAAGGCATGACACAGTAAGAGCTAAAATCTCAAGGCCCAATTATTTGACATACTTGGTCAGGAACACAGCAAGGCCTTCATATACAATATGTTGGAGCAGCCTTTCCCTCTCTTCCTCACACACTGGCAAGGAGATGTCTATTTTCTGAAGGAGTTTGAATGTACGTGCTGAATGTGGATCTGAACATAGGGCAGATACCTACTGGACTGTAGTTTCAGCTGCTACCTCTTTTCTCCCTAACACTTCGTTCTCAAACTGTCAAGTTCATTTCTCAATTTATTCTCCTCCACAGCACAAATGAAATTAAGCCAGAATTTCACCAAGGTTGACCTCCCTTGGGTTATTCTGCTAACATCTTTAACTTCTCAGCTTGTTTCTTCCTTGCATAGGGGCAGTGTCAAGGGATGCGCAGATCCACCAGCATTTGCTTACAGGACTCAGGCGGGTGAAGTAACCAGAGCAAACAACCTCTCATGGCTCAGGGCCATCTCTCCTGTACTCAGCACCAGTTAGTGACTTCTCTCAGATCTCAGCTTTGGGAGAGCTAAATGAAAGCCTTTCAGGCAGCGTTAACTTTCTTCAGACTCTGGTGCCAGTCTTTTTGGGAATGCTGTGGCACCAAGAGAGCTGAGAGAACATCTGAGTCATTCTGTTTTCAATTGATTACAATACTGTGTTGGCTTTAGGCTAAAACTCACTTAAGGCTGGTCCTGCTTTTCTGCTGCTGAAAGGCATCCTATAGAGGTCCTCTTTCTGCTATTTAGTTTAAATTAGTAAGTTTTGTCCCTCCCCAGAGAAAACAAAGCAAGCTTCTTTCTTTGTGAAATACAGCTATTCTGGGAAAGAAGGCTATTCCTTTCCCTCGATGTCTGACTGAGAGTATTAACAAGCAAGAATATTACTTCAGACAGAAAACATGAAGTCCACAGTAGTCATAACAGGTAACTATTTTATTACTTCTTTCTTATTATTTTCATGTCTTTTTTAATTACATGTACATGCAAAATATCCTGGCAAAAATCTGTACAAAATAAAGCTAATGTGATTTCATTCTTTCTCTTTTTTCAAGAAGGGGTATGTGTGTGACACCAGCTGAGAACAGGTTTGTATGCATATATCAACATGCCACACAAAATTTTTGATGTTGCAATGTCCTATAATCCTATTACCTTAATTTCTTTTTCTTTTTTTTTCTTTTCCCAGACACCATAGAAAGCTACATAATGATAAAAACCAAATTATAATAGTATGTATGATCCAATGCTCAAACGGTTATCTGCTGGGACACTTCCTTCCCTTCCATCTTAGGGATGGAAATGAGGGTAAAATTATCTGCCAATTATTCCAGGATGTAATCTGGCCTGTTGGTTAAGCCACCTCTAGCTGAGTGTTTGTTTGCCTGATGCTGAGACATATATGGGTCTCCAGTAAAGGTTGCTGTTTTCGCTATTACCGTGTAACGCTTGTCTCTGGAATAAATCAATGGTGCTAAATGGCTAACTCCAGTATATTGCAAGCATGCAGCAGTAGGTGGTTTTTGCTGAAGTTTTTGCTTTGCTAGGAAGACATGGAAATGAAAACTGTCATTGTCTTCAACTTAACCTTATCCCCTCTTCCTCCAGGGAACCATGATCGAGAGTCAAACCACTGACTATACCTATGGTAGCTGCAGTGACATTTTTCTAGGGTGGACAAGTTAACAGCTGTTTTCTCTGGGTTCCAGGTGCTGGTGCCCTCCTGGTTTGCAGACTGATCACCTCAGGTGAGAACTGCATATGAAACATCCTCTGCTCAGCAGGGAAGCTGGCAGGGAAGCTTTTGATGACAGTTTCACTGCTAGTAGATGTCAGATCTTCAAAGATATAATGAGGAATAGCAGTGGTAATCCCCCCCTGATCAGAGAGTATCAGGGAGGTTGCATGGGGCTCAAGGCAAGGCCATAGACTGTACAGATCAAAGTAACGCTAAGTATGCAAGACATGGTCTCTTGCATGCATGAGACTGAGAAGCTGTCCAGTTTGTCTGGAAAAAAGCAACAGAGGTGAGACAAAGGGACTAGAGAGAGAATAAACACAGAGGGAAACTTGCCTGTGATGGGGGAAAGGGGAAAGCAGGCAATGGCAGAGGCAGATATGACAGAAAGGAGAACAGTTGTGAGTTTTGAAAAGACCAAATCAAAACTACTGGGAATCATGGATAACTAGGATGAGATTGCACCTGAAAACAGGGCTCTGAGGGAGGTACCAAGACCTTCACCTTATGAAAAGGATTTGGGTAACTGGCTTCTTGTATGATTGTCCTATAGAGGCAGCACATCTCAGGGCTGGAGGTTCACACCACACAAGAGGAAAATAGAAGATACCCTAATTGCTGCTCCCTGTTCCCTCTTAAGAAAGAGATTTCTCTCGGCTGGGATTGCTCCATGCGACACAATGAGAAGGAGATGGTCTGTTTCACACAAACATTTTTGTTTTGAAGTGTTATTCCTGATCTGAGATGCAAGATCTTACAGCTGATAATTGAACACTTCTCAGTAAGAAGGTGGAAAAAATATGCTATTTCATGTCTTTCACAGTTACTTGATTACCAGACTGTCATCCCTACCTTTTTTAATCACGTAAATTCAAAGGAAGGTATACATAAAATTTAGAAGTGTTTAACATTAAACAAATGAATGAGAATGCTTCTTAACACAGGTGAGCTAAGCTGTGAAGCTCCTTGCTAGTGAACACTGTTAAAAGCCATCTTCCAAAAAAAACAGCAAGAGCTTTGAAAGATAATGATAGCATCCCATTTATAATACCAGAAACCCAAACTCCATGGCATAAACCAAAGAGAACTCAGATGGTTATAAAAATAACTTCATTTGTGAGAACTCTAACCATAACAATTCAGAAAATAGTTGCTTTTGGGTATCAAAAAAATATAATGAGTAAATCTGTATTTTGAGAGAATCATAATTGGAAAAATAATGAAAATATTTTTTTTTAATACCTGTCAATCAGAATCTCTACAGCANTTCATTTGTGAGAACTCTAACCATAACAATTCAGAAAATAGTTGCTTTTGGGTATCAAAAAAATATAATGAGTAAATCTGTATTTTGAGAGAATCATAATTGGAAAAATAATGAAAATATTTTTTTTAATACCTGTCAATCAGAATCTCTACAGCATCCACCTTAGGACACCCAAGCTTAAACACAACCAACTTCAAATTTTTAACAATGCTTCAGGACTCTGAAATGTTACTTTAGAGAATATTTGGTTCAAAGCAGCTCTGTTTAGGAGTAGCAACATTTGTGACTTTTTATTTCCAACTTTATTCTTGATTTTAATTTTTTGGGGACTGCTGCATGTTAGAGAAATCCACAAAATCTACTGAATAAATGCTGATGCAAAGAGCATCTTAGAAAGTCTTTTAACAGTCTAACAGACAGTTAGAAGAATTCTTACTTAGTGATGCCCCTGTTTCTTCCACTTTTGATCAAGGATCAGCCACTGGTTATAGATGGAAAAGAGATACGCTAGATGATCGTAAGCTAGACGATGAGTTTGAGCCATCTGGGCTTACATCATGTTGCGTCTGAGATTTTTGTAAATACGTCACCTTTTGATCTAGAAAAAAACCATGAAAGCTTTCAACAGTGTTCAGCAAAAGCTACGACTGATGATTTTAAGAAGTACCATAAGTTGAAATGAAATGAAGCAGTACTTCAGGATTATGTTACCTAATGAGCTCATTAGTAACTAGCTTGCTAAAAATTACATAATATATACTTACAATATTTTCTAATTTTACTGCAGCCATGAAAGGTTTGTACAATTTGACTCATTTTTCTAAGAAAATTAAAACCAAATCAGGAAGTGTTTAATATTATTTTTCATGGGAGCCATTATCAAAATGATACTTCAGAAGTGCAGTGGGATCAAACTAGGTTTTTGAAGAGTTACTGAGTGAGAGGGGATGTTTTCTGCCCAGAAGTGCCTGGTGGCAGCCACTAGCAGAGCAGGGGGGTCTGCCCCTCCTGAACCAGGCATGTGACTCATGTGTGGGAGCTCACTGGAACCCAGGCCAGGCACAGGGTGGTACAGGGTCTGGAGACAAGTGTTGAGCTACAGAGCTCTCGCTCATCCCACAGTCACCTCTGCCTCCTCAAGGAGATGTGGGTTATCCCCAGGTTGCAGGTTCATGTATTTTCAGGCAAATTTTGACCATGTCTGTGTTAATAATAATTATTTTTAAACAAGAAAATACAAAAGTATACATGCCATTTTAACTGCCTGATTCTCTTGATCTTGGAGGAGGGAGGGGAGCCGCTCGCCAGTCAAACATTTACTCACTAGCAGAGGCTTGTAAACTTCCATCACAAACAGTGTGCAAACAGGGACACCTCAGCATAATATGAGATGCTGAGTGAGGGTCACCCCCTATGCTGCTCATCTAATTCAGCTTCTAAGCTGTTCTTGACCAATCCGACTCCCTCAGTTCTGTCCCCACATCTGCTATGACTTGTGCTGGTGAGCAGCATCAATTCATAAGTGGCATGACACATTAAGGCTGCTGTGGCTTACTTAGCAGTGGGGTGAAACCTTTGCATAACAGTGGAACAGGCAGAACACACATTTGCACATGCAGTGTCATCCAAATGAAGAGAAGGTGTCCTGGGTTCAGCAGTAGCAGTAATTTTTTCTCCTTCTTAGTAGCTGGTGCAGCTGTGTTTTGACGTGCAGCCTGGGAACAGAACTGATAATACTAATGTTAATTCTGACCAAGGACTTTCTGAGTCTCATGCTCTGCCAGGGAGGAGGGGAAGCCGGCAGGAAGCAAAGATAGGACACCTGACCCAAACTGACCAAAGAGGTATTCCATACCTCAGCATGTCATGCCCGAGATGTAATAGAGTTACCCGGAAGGGCTAGTTCTTTGAGGGGTTGGAAGAGGTGTCAGTTGGTGCTCGGTCGGGCAGGGTGGAGTGAGTTATCTGTCGATGGGTGGTGAGGTGCTGTATTCTCTTCCCTTGTTATTTCCTTTATCATTATTATTGTTGGTAGTAGTAGTCATTTGTGTTATACCTTAGTTACTAAACTGTTCTTATCTTAACCTGTGGGAGTCGCATTCTTTTGATTCTTCTCCCCATCCCTCTGGGAGCAGGGGGAGGGCAAGAAAGGGGGGTTGAGTGAGTGAACGAGCTGTGTGGCTGGGTTTAAACCATGACAGAAGGTCTTGCAGCTGTGGACAGGAAAGAAAAGAATGAACATTACGCATTTCTTGGTTTCTAAGTTCCATGATCTATGATGCTACAAGAGATGCCGTCAGCCTGCTTTCACACTGCATCCATAACTCCATGTCACTTTGCAAAGCATCCCCGGTTTTTAGAAAAACTTGCTTTGCTTCAGCCACTTTCAAGCTTGTGATAATTTTCAGTTTATTTCTCTAGCAGTCTCTCTCTGTTTTCTGTCTTACGACCTCTTTCCAAATTCCTCTCTTTTCCCTTTTTGTGTATTTATTCCTCTTGTGATATCGATTCTTTCTACAATGGAAATTTCACCGTAAATTCTCTTCTACTTCATAAAACAGTTTTCTTAAAGTGTGAGCTGGGCTGAAATACTTTTAGTACTTCATTGCTTTCTGTCTGTCTGTGTCCAACTGCACTGTCTTTCCCAGATTAGACAATATTTCAGATACAGCTCTTTTTCTCAAAACACTATTAAATGGCTGTTTTGAGAAATACAGGAAGAAACCTCTTTGTTCCAGAGAGGGCTTCTTTCGCTGCTCCATGTCTTCATTTATTTAAAAGCAGATTAGTTGTTTGCTCTAATGAAACAAGACATTTCCCTCCTCCTGTGAAGGATCATGGAGAACCAGAGGCCCCTTTGTTTATGGTATGTGACAAAATTAATAGCAAAGCAATGAAGGAATCACTTTTGACTTGAGTGACTTTAGCGGCTGTTGGTGGAATTACAGTCCTCTCAGCACTTGGAATCACAAAGGCCTGGGGCCTCAGAGAGCTATTCCTCTCCACCAGACCAGCAATGCTGAAGATTTTCATCTATGATCTATTACAGTTTTCCAGCATATTGCCTTAATCAAAGAGCATATTCTTCTTCCTACTCTAATGTTTGACTAATATTCCACTGACTTGATGAGAAAGCTGGAAAAGCCTATAGATTATGGTGTAAATTAATTCACTACTACATGGTACTAATCATACACTGTCATGTTGCACTCTGCAGCAGCTAGAAGCAGCATTTGCTGTTGACATAGCCATAATAACACTGTATTCATATCAGTAATTTACACTTACACAAAGCACATGAGGAAAATAGGTAACAAAAAAAATCTACAGATTTTTCATATTACAGGCTGGCAGTAACACCTGACTATTACTGCTGTCACTCAGAAGGCATGTTTTTGTACTTGACAAAAGAAACAGCTCAGTGTTAGTAACATGGGGTTCAGACTCACTACACTACACTACACTACAGCTGTAACATGTAAATATTAATTCAAGGATGAAAGTATTCAGCTGAACAGAAACCATTTGGGAGAATGGGTAGATGAGAATGCATTAATTATATACATTGAGGGATGTATAAGTTGGAAATCCATGGACCTGCTTTACATGAAACCCCTGATTTTCATATCAATAATGACAATACATTTCTAAGTCCCTGATGGATATGTCTGCTTTCTGATCTCCATTTGTCCCAGCTGGGGTAACAGGGGGGCAATGTGGACCAACAGTGACAGTTCCACAACTGGCAAGTACTTAGAATCATAGAATTTGCATGGTAAATAAGAAGCATAGACTTGCACTGCTCTGGCTCCAAACCCAAGGATCTGCTTCATGTGGAACAGTTTCAAGAATGTTTGTAAGAATAGTAGAATTATTAAAAAATATTATTAAAGAAGCCAAGCATTAGATATTAGCATGCAGCACACTGAATATGAAGTCACTGTTGCTTTCATTAGGGCTGGATGCTGAAAGGTGAGTAGGGGCAGAGTTTCAAATATCTAAGCACATACCTCCCAACAACTAGTATTATCAAGGCAAACTAGATACCAATATCACTTTCAAATCTTATTTCTAGAAGTCTCAGTTCTTCTCAAAATGAATACAAACTTCAACGTTTTGTTCTTTCTGAGCAGGCATGGTGTAGATAGGAATGATGTAGGAAAGGTAGGTAAAGAAGGGGAGCTTTTTATGATGCCAAATTCAGTCCAGCAAAAGGTTTGGCTCCTATCTGTTGCTGGATCCAAGGATACACAAATGTGAGCACACATGCTCACCATTTCATGTATGTACATATGACTGGGAATACTGTCATACAATACAGCTTGAAACAGGAAATAAATCACAAAGTTCCCAGCTGCTGTGAGATACACTACAGAGTAGCACAGGTAAGAAATGCATTTTCATGTTGCTTAAACCACAGATCCTGTTTAACCCTTAACATGCAAACTTTTTCATCTCGAACTGTAAACAGCTGCATGACACAGGAGACCTGGGTTCAGTCCTGACTTTGCTATAGAATTCCTAGATGGTTTTGGAGAAGCCATTTAATTCATTTGTGTTTTCCTTTGTAAAATGAAAATCTATTTTTGCTTTCTCCTATTTCTTCTGGCTTTTGTTTTTAAGATAAAATCTCAGGCAAATACACTTTCTTTAGATAGAAATCTAAATGCAAGTGCCTCATTCAATTTGGCTTTGTGGTACAAATGTAATTCAATTAATTAATGTAAGAAATATAAACCCAGTATGGGTTATGCCTGATATATAATTTGAGGGACAACCTGTGGCATATTTCTCTGCTGACAGCTATCCTGGCTTTGTTACAGTGTGCATCTGCTTTTTCTCCCAGAGGAATGCATTCAACACGGCTCAGTTGATTGCAGTCATGTCCCTGCTCAGAAGCCTTTCCTACAGCTCTATATGATGCACAGAAATAGCTCAAGTCTCAGACTAACCACAACCACAGTGCAGAGGAGAATCTCAACAGCTCCGTGCATTCAGAATGCAGCCTCTAAAGTATAGTTAAACACACGAGGTTCTAAAACTACAGTAGTTTGAACCCCTGATGCATATTATGTGTGTTGCCACCAGGTTTCTGGGCTGCACAGCCTTTGCAGTGACATCTCATACATGCAGGAATTATCCTCCAAGGCACTCCACCTTGACCACTGTCCTTATCTGTGGCTTTCCTCAGCTCTGGCAGGGCTGCACCCACCATGAGGCCATCCTGATGCCACAGGCCTGCTGGGCACCAATCCCTGCTCCTGACCGACGGCTCCCTGCTGCCACGGCACCCATCCCCAACAGCTGCTACCCCTATTCCTTGGGAAACACTGCTCAAAGGGAGAAGGGACACCACCTAGGCCTGGGGAATCTGGCAGTGTTGGGGCTACCTCGGCGCGGACGGAACGTGCCCGTGGGCATGCCGGCAGCAGCGCCCGCTGGGGTCTGCAGGGCTCAGCCTGTACTGGGTTTGGAAACTACGAGCAGCTGCGAAAGACGAAAAGCTTGATCAGCCACGTCCTGTCGCATCCCGCCGCCCCGCTCCTGTCCCACACCGCTCCCGGTCCCGCCCCGCCGCTCCCGGGAGGTGGCAGTGTGTCCCCACAGAAGCCTCCGCCCCGCTCCCAGCGGGCAGAGCAGCCAGGCTAATCTCGCTCTCACTCGTTTTCCGCCCATCTACGGACAAGGAATTTCTCGCGCATGAAAGGCACACTTGTGAGCGATCTATATAACGCAGGTGGGCTTCAGGTAAGAGCGTTGATAAGTGCTGCAGCTCAGCCGGGAAACCGGGATTACTGACAGCGGCCGCGATACTGGCGGTACACGTGCATACGCAAGTTTGTGCTAATATATACATAAAGGTGTATGAATAGAAACATATATCAAGACTTGGTGCAGAGGATCTATAAACTCGGACAGAGAGAAGCGTTTAGCCGCAATGCCATTTACATTTTGCTTATGCGTTTAGGGTGGAAGACGCGTGAATGCGTGTCGGGTGTCCGTATGCTACTCCAAACCTGCACAGTCTCATAGGCAGCAGCTAAGGTCCTTTTAAATCCTCCCTCCTCAGCGGCCAAGTGCGGGATTCGGGCCTCGCTGGCCAGAGCAGCCCCCAGGGTGCTGCAGTACGGAGGGTCCGTAGAGCATCCCCGGACCACAGCGGTTTCTGAGGACCGCCCAGCCCAGGTGGTCCTCACGGCCCCACCGCAAGTTTCTCTTCTCCCGTCACCGCTTTCTCAAAAGCCCTCTTCCCTTTACTTCTTTTCCTCACTGGGGCAGCAGCCCCTACGAACCCCTCCAGCAAGAACCTTCGCGCTGCCTGCCGGAGAGGGACCGCAGCATCCCCCGCTGGGAAGCCGGCAGCTGCCCGGCTCCCCGGGCTGCGAGTCCGCCCCGACGGCAGCGGTCGTGGTCTGCAGGGCAGGGCGGGGCGGCACTCACCTGATGATGACATACATGACCAAGAAGTTGCCGAAGAGCCCCACGACGCAGACCACGGAGTAGAGGGCCATAATGGCGATGGCCGTGACCACCGAGGGGCCACCGCCCGCGGGCGCGCAAGGGCCGCCGCCGCCCGCGCTCCCGTTGGCGCCGCCGCACGGCTCGGACCGGTTCCAGCCCGCCGAAGTGTTGCCCCAGGCTGCCGGCGGCGAGGCCGCGCAGGGGGGCGCGGCGGGGCGGCAGGCGGCGGCGGAGGCGTTGGCGGCGAAGGGCACCTCCAGGGCGCCGGCGAGGAGCGGCGCGGAGCCGTTGCCCAGCAGGTAGGCGACCGCCATGGCGCGCAGAGGCGTCAGCGCGGCCACCGGCTCTCCGCGCCCGCGGGTTGCCCGGCGCAGTTGCTGTCGCGGTGCTGCCGCGGTGCTGCCGAGATGCGCGGTGCCGGGGAGGTGGCGGCAGCGTCGCCAGCCCCGACGGAGCGCCCCGCCGCTGGCTGCAGGCACATGTGTGCGGCGGGAGGGGCGGGCAGGGGAGGAGGGGCCCGCAGCGGCGGGAGCGGCTGAGGCGGCGGGAAGGAGGGGCTTTCTCCCCCCAAACTCTCCCGCCCAGGGCCGGTGGGGCACGGGCAGCTCTCGCCGCTGCCACACCTCCCGCGGTGAGTGAAGCCGCCTTTGGGCTCACCGAGTACGTAGCGCCCGTCGCGCCGCTGGAAGGCCCGGCGGAGCGGGGCCGCTCCAGCAGGTTTCCCCTTCCTTTTGGATGGCACTTGACAGCAAAGCGCTTAAAATGTTTCCGAGGGCCGCAGGCACGGGTGGGAAACACAGAAAGTAGCAGGGGAAGCTGAGGCTGAGAAGCGGAACAGGGAAGAAATTAGCGATTAACGTAATGAGTCAGGGCTCTTGAAAAAACGGTATCTTCTGTGATTATAGAGATTGCTGCGCCTTGTGGTGAACTATACAGCACCATGCTGGAAGGGTGATTGTCATTAGAATTGTGCTCTAGACATGACTTGGATCTTCTGGATCCTCAGGATTTTCCGAGGACTTTCTGTTCTAGAGCCCTAGCGATGCTCTCCCCTAGACATTGGTGTGATTGTTGTTGGATGCGATAACATAGATAAGGAAGACATCAAAACTGCTCCCTGAACTGCACTGCTTGACGCGCGCACTGCTTCTTTCCATTAGCTCATTTCTGTGATTAGGTTGTTTCAGATGAACATGGAGGTGTGTCTCCAGGAGCACCTGCTGAACGGTCAATCATTAACTATTAGGATTTAGCTCTTTTACTGTCTCATCAATGAAATCAGAGGGGATCCTTGGTAAGGCAGGAAAAATACCTCCTAGTAAGCCGGAAGGAGATAGAGTTGCAGTGATTTCTCCTGCTGCCTCATTTTGGACGCACGCTTAGTATGTCTGCTTGCCATGTGCAGAGCACCCCCCGCTACTTCAAGAGTTGTAGTGGGAGGGGGGAAGGAGGGAAGAAGCAACTTGCACTCTGACGGAAAGATGCAAAACCCCAGACGTTTCAGTCTGAGGAGTTCCTGTGTTTCCATGCCACAAGCAATAGGAACCAGTTCCAACCAGGGCAGGTAACAGCAGCAGCGTTAGATCACATGCTCTTCGAAAGTATCTCTAATCGTTAGAAGTGGGGAGGAAGAAGGGAGATTGGGAAAGCAGTGTCACTGGACTGCAAAAGGGATATAGATCTGGGTAACTGGTATTCCTTTTTCCAGCCTGTGTACTGTCAAATCTTATCAGGCAAATAGTGGAATGGAAGAAGATCAAGCAAGCTGTTAATGGGCACTTTTGGCAGATAGCATGTGTTACTTCATGGCCAGAGAGAGTATTTTCAGCATTCTTTATTGAAAGGAGAGAACCATTTAGTATCGTATTCAGAAAAAAACAAAACAAAACAAAACAAAACCAAAAATAACCAAACCAACCAACTTTAGAATAGGAATTATGTTGTCTCTGGAAAAAAATTGTGGAGAAGGGGAAATGAAAGCAAGAACTTTAGATTTCATATGGTCAAAGCCACTGCCTCTTTATCCCCCTCTGAAGTATAGCATGTTTAGTCATACACAGAGTGGGAGGAACAAGGCTTTAAACCCCAGCCTTTCTCAAAGACTTTCATCCCTGGGTATGTGCATAGTGTGCAGGAGCCTCTCTCTGTGCTTAGCCTTTGTTCCACCAAAGCCATCAGAAATGTTTAATGTAAGCCTGGGCACAATTTGTATTTAGCCGTTTATATCTTTGCCTAGCTGTGGAAAGGATGGGGAAGATGGGGAAGAAAAATCAAGACTGCTAGGAGACTCACTTAGTATCTTGTGTCATATTCAGGTTTCTATCATCCTCACTGTCAGTAGGGCCTTTGGTGTATTGAAAATACATGTCTTAAGAAAACCTTAAAAAATAGATGTCCATGTAAATCTAGTATTACATAAAAGCCCTTATTATTAAAGACAGAAGAATTATTATACCTGATTAAATCAGCCTTTTGGCAGGTATAGATGAAAACTAAGGCTGCAGAGAGGACTGGCAAAAAGCCCTGGGAGTTGAGCCTGTTTAGGCCAGGCTCCATTAAACAAAATTTCAAGGTAGGGGAATGATAGTTAAATGCACCTCTTTGCAATGTTATTACAAATGCTATTTCTTGGGGACATAGGCAATATGAAATAAATTTCTACAATAATGCTTTCAGATGGTGAAGGACATTTTAAGTGTAATAATGCCTGAGACCCTTTCTTCAAATCATTTCAGATAATAAGGATTGTGTAGTCAAGGTTCTGCTGAAAAGGTTATTTGTGAAGTTGTGGACCGGTAATTCCTTCTTGTGGGTAATAGTGTAGTGCATGTAGGAAAGGGAAATGCATAGCTTTGAGACATGTACATTTTTAATGGATGTCTCAACATCAGGTTGGGTTCAGAATCACAACCCCCATCTCAAATCAAATTTTTCTTCTCTCTTTTCTGCCAGAGCACTATGGGAAATCAGAAATTGCCAGATTGCAACAGGAAAGTTTCTGGGGCTGTAGCTAGAAATGGATGAGCTTCAAGACTTGTGAAAGGCTTAAGACTAGCAGAGAGTTTTAGGATGAAAATAGTTTGTGAAAGACTGTCCTGGGAGTACTGGTCAGTGAGATATCTTTGATACAGTATAGATACGTGTGTATGTGTATTTCAATAACAAACCCAGAGTTCCATGTAGTCCATTCACTTCAACAATCTCTCCATGAGTCCTAAACTTAATGTAAACCATGTATCTTGCTTACGGTCTAGTTAGAAACAGAGCTGAAACATTGGTTGTTGTGGTTGGCAGTTTGCAAAGATAGCCTGTATACTAGTGCCATGGTGGTGTGGCCTGTTTCTTCTAGGAGCAGGGCAAGAAGGCATCTGGAAGCAGACTGTGCTGTTTGTCAGCCTTGCTGGTGGAAGCATTAAGTCTCCTTGCAGTGTTACATAAGAGCCTGTGTTGCATCCATATATCCCGAGCAGAATGAGCAGAAGTTGTGCAAAAGAAGGAAGGAGGGCACTACCTCAGTAATCTCAGAGCCATCTGCATCACAGCCTTCAACCCATTCTGGTGTCCTCCAATCCCCACATCCTCCTTTCTCCCCTCAAGAACACGCCCAAGGTGGTATAGCAATAATGTTTTGGTAGCAGCACCGTGAAGGCTATTTTAAATCATTTGTACAGTCCTAGCAGGCTGTATCACCTGGGCTTAGGTTTGGTTGGGGTTTGAGCAGAGCTCAGTTCACCATAGAATGCAAGGAATGTGTGGCATGGAAAATACTATTTAAGAATTTACAGAGAAGTCTGTTAATTAATGCTACTATTTCAGTAATATATTTCCAGAAGGGCTAACTCTGGTCACATTAGCTGACATTTTATCTAATGTAGCTCAGACAATTTCTCTAAGTCTTGTTTCTTCTTAAAGTCATTTACCCAAAATCATGCTGGCTGAGATCAGTATGTCTCCTACTCCTTAGCTGCAGTGCAGTATATTAACCAAAACTTGTCTTTATTCCCTGAAATAAATAGAAGCTCCATTGTTTAGTGATTGTTCAGGGATTTTAAGTTTGATTTTTATTCAATAATGCTACATAATCCTGGAACTTAGGCTACAGAGTTCTGGTGATGGAAAATACAGATAATCTATTATATTTGTAGATATAACTTCAGGATTGGTAGCATTTGCCTATGTTGCTTGAAAATTCTAATCTTCATATACAAAGAAAATAGTTCTGTGGATTTTGGCAGCAGAAGACCAATCATTAGCCAGCCAAAGAAGAGATTAGAGTACACGGTTATAGCTGTGAGAAGAAATGCAGAGACCAGGGTATGGAGCAGTTGGTAGGAGGAGGTAGTAGTGAAGTTAAAATCCAGGATGTGAGTGGATTGGGTAGGACTGTAGTGTCCCTTAGCAAAGGCTAGATGGACAGGTGCTAATGGAGTCCAATACAAAACCAGCTCAGTTTAGGTGTCTAGTGCAAGCCAGTGTCAAGGAGGTGAGATGCGAGGTAGATCACTGGTCTGATGTAGTGGAGTTTTTCCTTCTCTTTTACAGGTGTTTAGCTGTGAGGGGACCAGGTGCTGACTTGGGGAAGTGAGAGTTGCCCTGACTTCTGGCATAAAATCTGTGCACACATCATTGAAAGTGGTATGTTTAAAGTTGACTAGTTTGTGCTCTATGCTAGCCATGGGAGGACTGATTTTTGGAAGTGGGGGACACCAGTGCCAACTGCCTGAATGGCCTGGAGGGCTGCTGTAAATTCTGGGGTGCTAGGAGTATGCGACATGTTTGCTATAGTTTGAGTCTGTAAAATTAATTGACTGCTTTGACAGATTTGATGGTAACACTTTTGCCTCATTTTGTAGCATAATATTTAGGATAATAATAATGTTTTAATAACTCATGTATGAGGCTGGTCTCCAGTCAATTGTCTTTGTGGAGAGTAGAAGTTTCTGTGTTCAGCTTTTTTTCTTCTTCACAAGGGAGAAGCTGTCTCAGTCATTTGTACTATTTCTGTTATTAGTGACCCAGGTCACCTGTGTCTCCTTGCTAACCTGTGACAGTGGCTGCACAGCTAAGGGTGGCCAATACTAAGTCCACTAGTTGAAAATAAGTACTTCAGGTTCCAGGATTTCTGAGTTCTTCTGCACTCATGAAAAAGAAAATGTATCTTTCAATTTCAGTAACTGTGGCTATGAGTGATAGCTTCTGTGTTAGTATTGCAAGTCAGAAGGACATCATGGTTTGGGGATATAGACTCGGACTTCCTTATCTGGCATGGCTACTAGGCAGACTCACTAGTGCTTATTAAGGACTCTGTTAACAGGACTGTGCTTGAAGAAACTAACAATTTTGTATTTGCTGATTTGGAGCTACATATTGAATAAGAATGAAGGTGTTCTGAAAAACTACCACTGTATTCAATGACATAAAGGTCCAGAGGCAGTTAGTATGGGATGCAATTAAACACTATAGTTAAGGGGAACACTTAATTTCATACAATCTTACATTTCCTAACTCTTGAATATTTTGACTCTTCAAGTTTAACTTATGGTTATTTGTTAGGCTTTCAAAATCCAGAAGGTCATCAGAGAGGAGGCTGCTTCAGCTCTGTGCACTCAGGTCCAACAAGTAGTGAGATTGGGCTTGTATTCCCTACGTTCATGCACGCAAATGACTGTATAGAACCCACACAAACGTATACACACAGCTAGCAACACAGACCGGTACAAACACATAGCCAGCACTCACAGAAACACAAATATCACCTGTTCTCCTCTCTAGTGATTCAGGGGGAAGGCCTCCTACTAGGAATACATACACACCATTTGGCTCTCTCCAGCTGGGATCAAACACGCAGTCTGCCCAGTAGCTGCTCCCTGCATCCCAGCTGTTGGCATATGGACAAGCCCTGAGGCCACAGCACCATTCCAACTGCTGGGATGCTCCCACCCACTTACAGACACCAATGCATACACTCAGGCTCCCCAGGAACTGCCCTTCGATGCTCAGTCTACCCAGTAGTTGGCTTCAAACAATGTTTCCTTCCTTAAGCATCTCACAGCATTTTGTAGAATCCCAAAGTGCTCCTCCCTGCATCCCATTTTGTGTCCCACATCCCTAGGTGGTGACACCCCTCAGTCTGTGAGGTGCTCCAGGAAGCTGCTTCCCTGGACCCATGGTGCTGGCGGTCCCCTGCAATGGCCTATGGACAGTCTAAGGAGAGATCTCATTTTGCTGATGGCATTATGGGGATGGTGTTACCTCATCTGTCCTTGTGCCCTGGTGCTCTTTCCTGTGTGGGGAGATGGGTCTTTTGTGGGCTGATGGCTCCAGTGGTGGCCCCTGGAGTAGCCAGGGCAGAATATTAGTTAGGTGCCCGCACATTCATATGTCTCCCTGTGATCCTTGTATGTGTGCAGACACATATCACATGAATTAACAGTCATCTTTGGCAGTATTGCTGCTAAATACTGATTTCTGTGATATGCCAGAAAGACAGCATTAGACAGATGCAAAGGATGCAGCTGTTGAAGAAAGAATGTCCACAAAGAGACTGACTCCTATGCTCAGTAACAGATGGTAATGTAGGGAAAAATGCTTCTGTGGTGATACAATTGGCTTCTGCTGAAGGGAGGAGATTCAGATAGGTAATTTAAAAAAGTGTATATACTTTCAGGAAATCCTCAGACTGCACTACTGAAGTACTTGTTATGTGCCTCACAGGTTCCACAAGGCATTTTGAAATAAACAGAAGACTCCAAGGAGCTGTCACAGATTGCCCTGTAACAAATGCCACTTCTAAATCACAGTTTAATGCCGTTTTGATAGCACTGAAAATAGAGCATTATGTGACACTAAGAAATTGCCACCCATCATTTGTTTAATGAAATTAAATATTGCAATGTTGCAGAATAAAAAGATTAACTTGATTCTTGAAGTGGAAGAACACTAGGGATATGTCTACAGAGTGGGCATAGTGACTCCTAGCGTTTTGGTTTCTCCATGTGAATTTATTTTGAGAAATAAAATAATTTCAGAGTTAAAAGTAGAGGGAAAATGTTGATTACGTTTTTGAGAATTTTCCAATGTGTGTTTCGGTTAATTTCAGAAATAGTTAAAAGCTACAGAATTTTAAATCTGACAATCTCTGCTTATTTTCAAATGAGGAAATAGTCTCAATTTGCTCCAGTATGCCTATGCTAACTGAACTCTGGCATCTTGTTACCTGACATGTTTATCAAACCTAACATTTCATTGCCTCTACCTGCTTACTTTACTGAAACCTTTTCCTGGTCATCCTTTATGGATTTTTTTTTTTTTTAGGACTGCATCATTTATTCCATTCTTTAAACTCACAACCTGTTCCCTTTCAAATATTTCCATGTTTCTCATTTCCTCTTCAGCACCTACAAGAAGTGATAAGAAAGGGGTACATTTAATCATTACCACGGGGAAATCTTCTGTGTAGCATAACTCTAGTGATGTAATTACCATCGTTCATGTTCCCTTATGAATACTCTTAATTTGAAATAATGGAAAGTTTTAAATATACTGATAGTTTTATTTCTAATTATTCATACAGATAAAAATGTCAAAAATGTCAAAGACCACTCATACCGTGGTCAACAGCAGCTGTCCAAGTAGCTTGACCTCCACATTGTGTGTTAAGAGGGTCATTCTCATATGTCATGAGCTGCACTGCACCAGTGGTTCAGACCTGAATGAATCATCAGTCATAGTGTGAATGTTCACCTAGTTCTCTGCCTCTTCATCAATTCTGTTTTTCAGCTGCCTTGAAAGGGAGAAGATGGCGATTTATTGCAAAGAAAAATATTAGCCTATGTCTCAGTATTTGTGCAAATGCTCAGGATAATGCCAGTGTCCTAGATCACAGATATCACAGAACAGCTGAGGTGAGGAGGTCGCTATGGAGATCATCTAGTCCAGCAGCTGCTCAGAGCAGGGTCATCTATAGCAGGTTGTTTGGGGCTGTCCTATGAGGTTTTGAATAACTGCAAAGATTGACACTCCACCACCAATCTTCCAGTGTTCAACCACACATAGAGTAATGCAGTTTTTTCCTACATTTAAATGGAATTTCCTGTATTTCAGTTTGTGCCCACTGCTGGCTCCATCCTCTTCCCATCAAGGTCTTATACACACTTATAAGATCCTCCTGAGCCTTCTCTTCTCCAGGCTGAATAGTCCCATCTGTTCCTTATATGTCATCTTATCCCTGTCCCCATAAAAAGCCTGTAGCCATCCACTGCTGCTCTCCAGTCATGTGAGACTTTCCACTGTGATCCCAGTGAGATCATAATCCTACAACAGCATGCAGAGCTTTAATTCCTCTTGTGTCCTCCTGATGCCATCTATTTTAGTGTGGGGGCACGCCAGAGAGGTGTCCAGTCATGTGGATTTTCCAGAAGTGTTAGAGCTTCCTCCACAATGCTGTCATGTAGGGACTTGAATGTTTGTGTGCACATCCTTGGGGTGTGCCTCCTGCCCTCTTTTGTTAGTTATCTCCTGTTCACATCTTCCCGTTCATTTTGCTTGTTGCTTATCACCCAATTGGTCATCCACTCCCTCCCCATTGTTCCCAGTTCAAAGCTGTCTTCATAGGCTGGCCAACCTGTGAACATTTGTAGGTGGATCTCATGTCTTTGTAGTAGTTCTTGAACCTCAAAGTGAGTCCCAGGGTTGTATCATGCCTAGAGCCATGCAGCCACTCATGTCAGATACGCTCCAGGTCTCCCCTGGCTTTAAGAAAGCTGTGAAGGAAAAATAGGATGTTGAGTCTGAATAATTGTCTTTCCTAATGATAATATTGGGATATGAATCTCAGATTTTTGAAGTTTAGGTAGAGCACATATGGCAGCTTGCTCTCAAAGCAAAATCATGATCTTCAGCCCTCAGGAAGGCCAGCTGTAAGCTTCTAAGGTTGGAAAATTGAAAATGTTTGTATCCCAGCTAATGGAAAGATGGAAAGGGAGGAGAAAGGATTTGATTTAAACAGCTGATTAACTTAACCTTGGGGCAGGTCTGCTGTACCACTAAGCATATTTATCTTTGTTGACAGAAAAATAATCAGACAGATTCTCAGCCTTGTCTTTTGGCATGCAGCCCTAAAGTT
>NDXB01011644.1:0-17900 GCA_002631895.1 Agapornis roseicollis | reverse complement strand
CTTCATGAGGTTGGCATCAGCCCAGCTCACAAGCGTGTCCAGGTCCCTCTGGATGGCATTCCTGCCCTCCAGCGCATCCACCCAACCACACAGCTTGATGTCATCGGCAAACTTGCTGAGGGCGCACTCAATCCCACTGTCCATGGCAGCAACAAAGATGTTAACGCAGTGTTCTGTGTTTCTGTGTATCCAGCTCTTAAGACTGTGAAATATGATCAGGAGAAAAACTCGAATATCTTGAAGTAAAAAACATGTGAAGAGGATAAGCACTCACTTGAAACCTGCTACCTGGCTCTTTGCTTCACCTTGAGTGGGGAATCTTGGTTTTCCTTTGAAGTGTATAAATCCAGCCTTGGCCTTGTTGGTAAGTCAGTATTGCAGTAACATTTCTGCAGGGCCAGTGGACACGGCCATCTGCTTGTGTTGCACAGCTCATAGCTTCCAGTTGGAAGAAATCTCCATAAACGTATGAGTTAGAAAGCTGCTTGTGAACTCAAGCCTGTAGAAAATAAGTGTTGTGAATTTACCACATAGCCTGCTCATGCGTTCATATTATAAAGAAACAGTGTGATGATGTTGTATAAACCAAGTATGACTTCAAATGCAGCATAAATAATAATACTAATAATTCTAATGCAGAAATACTTCTCAGGATGTATTTTGAAAACAATATGGGTCTTTTTTTTTGCCTGGATATTTGGAGATTTCAGCATTAAAAAGGCATATAGTTGGGGCCAGCAGAAACAGCGGGGATCCAAACTCCCTCATTCTGCTCACTGGTTCACTTTAACCGTGCATGCAACCACGGGCATGAGCACATTTTTCTGTGGGTTCCCCAGTGTCAACAGTTGAGCACATTAGTGTCACTTGTGGCTGCTGCATCCCTGGCGCGGGCATCTGTCTAATGGACAGTGGTGGGAGCCGGCAGACATAAAACCCCTGAGCTGGAGCCCATCAGGCAGCGAGTGTCGGATGTGTCAACTCCTGCTTCTTAGCAGAAAATGTTTCCTATCGTCTCCAGCCCCGTTGCTCCCACTGAGTGTGCACGCCAGCGTTAGTGCCTGCTCCACTTATTTCAGGTATTTTCATGTCAGCGAGCTGGTAGCAGCCTAAACCCCTCTTTTTTTTACCCTGACACTGGTAGGAAATATTCATCTTTGACCAAATCCTGACTTGCTTCATTCTTGTGCAGGCAAAAGTTTGGTTGGAAAATCCCTGACTGGAACAAAGAGATGTTGGGCTCGGCCTTATTGCATATTAATACTGCAAAAACCCCCATAGAACTGGGAAGGTTTTTGTACTAATCTGACCCATCATCAATCTCTAAGGAGCAAGAGGAATCTGTGTCGTAGAATTTGTAAAGACCTAATAAATAATTTGCCATAACCACAGGGTGCCATGACATAACGGAGCTAAGGTAATATTTAATTTGCTTATTTACAACTTATTTACGTTAAGTAAAACATTCAGTTTCTTTTTTGTATATATATGTATTAGTATTTATTGTGAGAAATGTCTGAAATCTCATTGCACAGTTCTCAGCAGAACTTCTTGGTGTGTTTTGGAGTCTCTCATGGTTAAAATTATTCCATTACGCTATTAAGGCATAGAACGTGCAACATAGCATCCACCTCAAGGCATTCTTGGGTTCATTTTTGTCTCTGAATACCTGTAGCTTCCTTTCTGCACTAAAATTTTACTNCCACACCAACATAGCATCCACCTCAAGGCATTCTTGGGTTCATTTTTGTCTCTGAATACCTGTAGCTTCCTTTCTGCACTAAAATTTTACTGCAAGCGTGTTCTTGTATCTGCCAGTTAACTTTCCCTTGAAGCTCTGTGGCCTTCTCTGCTCTGGTGGTCACTCATCTTGCCCCTCTCAGATCTTGGAAGGGGGTGGCAAGCAACATAGTGAATGGAATATCAAGCAAATTCACATCAAATGGCAGCATGACCCCCCCCCCAGGTAATAAACAGGCATAAAAGAGTTCTGCCCCGTGACGTGTCATTCTCCATGGTGTTTCCACCAGTCCCTTGCAGTGCTCGTGCCAAGGTGCCTAAATTCTCCTTGTGCATATTGAAGCCTGTCTCATTTGGAGCAGCTCTGTGCGATCCCTTACCGGATCGCTGATACTATGATTCCTAATTAGGAATGCAATGCTAGGTAGACAGTGGTCGTGGGGAAAGGAGAGGGGAAGAAACGAACAGCAGAGAGTAACTGTTTTATTGATGCCTGTAGTCTCAGCTAAAATACAGCTCCTGCTGCATTTCTTCCAGCACAAGCTGAATCTTTTCCCTCATTTGATACAGTGACCTCTCAAGTGCATCATTGCCCCGAGGGCTGAGGGCAGTCCAGCAACTGTTAAACCCCTTGGGTTGATAATCTTCTCCCACATTTGCCCTTAACACCAGACATACCACCATTAGCTACAGCTCCACTGGTGCTCATTAGAGCCGATCAATATAGACTAACATAAAGAATGCTGCTGCGCCTCCTGTTATTTTTCAGTTACTGCAAATTTACAGACTTTCACCTACAATACAAGGCTTTCCTGCTGTGCTATGTAAAAAACAGGATTTGAGACCAAGAAAAAAACCCAGGCGGTTTTTATTAGATGCCTAAATGTTATTTATCTTGCTGCTCTAAACACCTTCTTGCTAGAAAGAGTACAGAAGATGTTCTGTGCAAAATTCTCTTTGGATTAAGTTACTGTACAATTGCAACTTTTGCAAACCACAGCAGATGCACTGCTAAACAAAATCAGGCACATTTTAATGTGAAAGAGTGTTTGAGCCTGTGGAGCCTATGCAAAAGCTTTTATGAACTTCGCCAGATGTTTTTAAGCACACTGAGCCCATGCTCTTTGAGGTTAGATAGCGATTGTGTGGCCAGTTGAAGGTCTATGTGTTGAAGGCATACATGGAGAGTGGCTCCAGCACTGCATAGTACCACCAGCAGGTGCTGCCAAAGATCATAGCACGAACAGCAACAACAATTAACAAATATATTGTCCCTTTTCCACATTTTATCCCAAAGAGTTTTTCAGGTTATTCCTATCGCACTAATCACAATAGGAAACAACTAATAAACTACTTGAAAAGGTACAGAATCACCTCACTTCTACCAGGCATTTAGCAAGGAATAATACCCAGGTATTCAATTCAGTGGGAAGAAGAAAATCTTTTACTTTTAATTTACATTTGGGGAAAAGGAAGGTCAAAAAACTTCATAGGGTTTGCCAAAGGGCAATGGGACGTGAATGTAAAAGTTGGGGTTTCTCCTGCTTTGTTTGGTCAGTTTGAACATTCAAAGTTTGTGGTAGTGTTTAGGATATAGAGCAAAGAAAATACAGCATCCAGACAACTTCAGGGGAATCTTAACAGGATAGGAAACAAATATTTTATTCAGTGTAAAGATAAGTGCTACTTATCATGGATAAACCAATCCATCCCAAGAAATGGAGTGATTAAATGGGTATATGGAGCATTAAAAATAGAGGCAGCATGTTGAATTCCAATGAATCAAGAGTAAAAAAGCCTCATCTACACCAAGTCGTTCCATATTAGTAGGATTTAAAGCCTCCTGTATCTTATTGAAAATGGCGGCTGAAAGAGTACAACTGAATGAAAAGGAATTTCAAACTGACTATTTGAGTTAAAGAAGTAGAGAATGGTAAATTTTACCTGTTTTCATCAGGTACATCATTCAACAGTTTAACTTTTTGCTTAGTTCTCCAGTGCTACAGGTGATTAAATACCTCTGTTGAATAGCTTATTTATTCAAGACCTTTCTGAAGAGCTAAAAGGGTATGAGAATTTCATTTGTGAAACTGGGGATTTCTCAAAGTCCATTAAAGCACCTTTACTTATAGAATGACACAACTTCTCCAGATGCGTCCTTTGCTTTAGTGGACCTATTTGCATCTTAGGTATTACTTAGTGTGAGTAATGCGGTAGGACTGAGCCCTTGATGATAGGCTGATTAATGAAATCCGTTCTGCTCGGTGAACATAATGGAAAATGTGATTCTGTTGGCTTCTAAAGTCTGAAATTCATCTCCATGCAAACGACACACATTTTATGTATGTCATAAGCCTTCTACTATCCTTCTGCTTAGATGGGGATTTCATCCGGTGAATGGAAGGGTGGTTGTTACATCCATTAACGTCGTTAAAATGTACCCAGTAAACCCATTGCTCATGACATTGCCTCAAGTTTGAATCTTCCCTTCAAGAAGAACTTGGATAAAATTGAGGAAAACCAATCAGGAAATCAGACCTAAAACACCTCCTTATTTGAAACAGGGCTCATTTGAGGACAAAGAAATGAAATACTTTGATTTTAAGACTTTTATTGAAAGAACACTGGCAAAATCACTTGGTATAGAACTTACTGAGTGAAAACAAGGCTGCTAATTTCTAATTTGCACCTTTGTAACTCAGCTGGCTGTTGTCAGTCCTCCTTACCCCTAGTCTGCTAAATTAATGAGCTGTATGATCTGAGCTCCCCTGTTTATTTCAATGAAACGGTAAATCTTACCCTTAAACTTCTGGTCGATTGGCTTTGAGTTCCTTACTTGTCCCATGATGAACAGAGAAAAGAACCATATTTTCCAACTCATGCTTCATTTCTGTAGTTCTTTTCTGAACCCCCTCCAACTTTCCCAGCGTTCACATGTCAAAACATAGGATTCAAGAGGGAGCGTGTATCTCAGCAATGGGCTCACAAATCTTGCTGACAGCAGTAATAATTCCTCACCATGCCCCCCCCCCCAGTAGTCCATAACTTTCATATCACAATATGGAATAACATAATATCACAATATGGAACTAACAGTGACTGTCCAATTGAGAGTAATATATTGTATGTTTTGATCAACAGGGAAAGGGTTTTAGGAACTTTCTCTTGTCAAAGCTGAACATGTATTCCAAGCCCTAATTATTGACCAAGTTGGCACTTCATGCAACAATGTCTTTGATTGTAAATTAGCTGGTTTTAATGGTCTGCAGCAACGCTTTCGATATCCTCTTTAGTGCCAAGTTTGAATGATGGAACTTGCTATATATGCTGACACTTTTTATTCTTAAACACCTAACGTGCAATATGTTCCCGTGAGTTTTAAAGGGTAAGATAAAATGTCAAAATTGTTCAAAAGTATCATGTATATTTTTTACTCAGAAAGTTACATACTCAAAACTCTAATCAGTCCACCTGGGTTTAGGAAATCCCTTGTTATCCCGGCGGTGTGAAAACCGGACTACAGATAAAGAAAATGGTATTTTTATAGAATGGTCCTTTGAGATGGGACTGCTCCTCTGTTGTCAATGTAGGCCAAAGTGCCAGTGGGAAGTGCAGTACATGACCTTAGTCAATTAGCAGGGTCTCCTTAATCTCCTGGGGTTACTTTGATCTGCAATATCAAGTCTAACACCTTAATGAAATTTTACAGATAGTCACAGAAGACATCCATGTAGCGAAAAAACAATTTCATTTTATACCTAAACTCCTAACACATGCTTAATAAATCCCCAGAAGGGAAATAATAACTATAACCATATTCAACATAAATTTCTCCTTCTTTTTTTTCTCTCTTCACACTGTGTTTATGGCTGAGAAAAACAAGATTATAATAGACGGGACTTTGCTTGTGAAAACTGAGAACAGATCAAGCTGCTGATTCACATTTTTCTGGTGGAAAACATGTTATTTGTTGCTGTTGCATTTTAAAGCTGAAATAAGGGGGGGGGGTGAGGGTGCCACATCTTAATTGTATTTGTTGTGTGACTGTATTTCAGCTATGGAATTGCTGTAGCATTTCACTATCCTGATTTGTGTGTTCACCCCTGCTCAGTTTACAATCTATGCTCATTCAAATCTCGTCTGGGGCTCTGCTCTGACCAGTTTTGGTGGAGTTAATTGGGCAACCTGGCCCCTTTCTGATCGAATTACTAAGTAGCCGCATGACCAAAAAATCCCATGATCACGCGTTGATTTTGCTTGCTGTTACCTTCTCAGCCTATTCAGATCATTTTACCCGAAGCTCTTGCAGAGCCCAGCTTGCAGATATGCAAAACCACTTCAATAGGAACGGTGTTGGTCTTTTCTGGGAAAAGGCTCCGGGATTCCCTGCCCAGAAGTAAAAGCACTGCATGGATTCACAGTGTCTTGAGAAGAAGGGAGCAAGCAAAGGATGGGGTTTAATTAGGCCACAGCTTTATTAACTCAATTTATCTGGGAATTGAGCAGTGATAATTCACACCGTGGCTGCTTCCTCCCGCTCTGGTGGTGCGTGCTGCCTCCAGCCCCACAGTTCTGGGTACCCCTCAGATACAAGTGATGAATCCCAAGGTTTGACCTTCTCCTTTCTGCTGCTTCGTGCCTTCTTCAGCTGCGCTGGCCATGGAGACCCAGCAAGATCCCCTCCACTGTCCCCTAGCAGCTCATCAGAGCATCCTCCACTCACTCTGGGGAGAGGGTCCTGCCTCTACCCTGATCTCCAGCTTCCTTGCAAAATCGCATAGTTTGCAGCTGGGAATTAGGTGGCCATTTTGGGTGCTTTGCGATGAAAGAGCAGAGGAGAAACTCCTCCAGCTGCTGCAAGGCACCTTGGCTGTGATTTAGGGAGATGCGCAGTGGTGCTTGGGGGGATCTGCTGCCCTGTGCAGTGATGGTGATGGTGGGTTCTCTCTGCCCTTTGCATGGCCACCTTGTGGAGGAAAGGGTTCAGGCAGAAAAGATGGGGTTTCTACACTCTCCATAGACCCCATTGAAGCTAATTGGATGGCTCTTGAGTGGATGTGGTCATTCCTGCTGTACCCACCAAACCACCACATGAGAAGTACTGTGTTGTATTCTCTGCTGCTGTTGCTGCAGGGCAACCCCTCTGCTTACTTAAGACATTTCACCAAGGTCTCTTTTTCTTGAGGTCTGACCTTCAGTCTTTAGGCAAAACACAAGCTGGCTTTAAAGTGGAATTTTGCCCGAGTGAGGTCTCCAGTGTTCACCACCACAGCTCAAGAGCATGTAATATCTCTCCTGATGCTTTACATATAGAACGTATCTACCCATAATTAGATATGATTAGAGGAACCAGAGGTGTCAAAAAGCTCTCTTTTATAAATTGCTTTTTGCAGTCAAATTAAGGTTTATTGCTGAGTGTCTCGTGGTTCACCCCAACTCTGCTTTGCATGGTTTTATACCATTGTTTTGCTTTTTGTACTCATATGGCTATATAGCAAGACAAAAGCATCTCTCCCCATAGGCCCAACAAGTGACCTTCCCAGTGTGGACAATCCCCATAACGTTTTCTGGTTTTTAATGCATTCAGTAACTGTAAACACCTCTTAAAGTGGAACAAGGTTATAAAACCTGGCTCTATACAGATTCCCCTAATTAACATATGACAGATACACGCAGTCATTCAGCTGGTTACTGCTTAAGAGAACTACAAACCGGGTTCCATGAGGTAATGCAGGCTCTGGGTTTGTCTTCACACACATCTGTTGCATTTTTTAAAGGAAAAATGAAATTTTAATTTTTAAAATCTCCATGTTAATAATGCATGAAAAAAAAAAAAATGGGAGGAAAAAAGTCTGCTTTATTTTATCCAGGTTTCATCTTACATTGCTTTCAGTATTGCTGAAGGATCCCAAAGTACTTCTTGTTTCTTCTATCATTCCAACTGGGATGACACGCTCCTAGTGACCAAGGTGAGCAGTGCCAAATCCTGGCACCAACGGGTCAGTCCTTGCTATAGTTCACAGCACCATTGAGGTTGCTGCACTCTCATGTGTTCGTGGCATGTGGGTCCAGGTAGGAGGTTGGTTTTGAGGGTTCGTAGGAGAATATGACATACCTCTCTTCCAGTATGTGAACTGCTGGAAGACACTCACAGAACCAGTCATTTGATGTCAATAAGAACTCCTTAAAAGCAAAATTACCAACATATCAAACCCACAGAATTATTGCACTTAATGGAGTGAGTTAGACCATGGAATCATAGAACGGTTTGGGTTGGAAAGGACCTTAAAGCTCATACGTTTCCAATGGACACCTTTCATTAGAGCAGGTTGCTCAAGACCCATCCAACTGAGTGGGTTAGAATTGCCAACACACGGCTCAATTTTCCCTAAACCAACAAGCCTTTCATTAACTATCTGCAGAACACTTGTTTTTCAGTTAATGTCCTGTATCTGAAATATGTTAGGTGTTTTTCACAAATATTTAATATTCATATTGATAATATTTAATTATCTTTTAACCTTTTTGGTCTCCATTTCCCACAAATATCCCTGAAGAAAACTTCCAAGAGGAATTCTCATCAAAGCATCTGAAACGGGTGCTCAAGAACGTGTGAAAAAGTCAATAGTGAGTATCTAAGTAAGAGTTTTGTTCTTTTTAGCTAACTTAGCTAAATGTAATGTAATGCTTTTAAGCAGGCAATGCTTTCTTTTTGTTCAGATGTATCATAAATCTATCTTGCTAATATTACTTGCTTTGCATTTGTACCGTTCAGGTGAGTACTTGGCCACATGTGAGGTCTCACAAACTGAGAAGGTCTTTCCTCTGGGTTTTTATGTTCAAACAAGCAGTGTAGGGAAAGGGTGGCAGAGGGAGGAAATAACACCATCCCCTTTTCACTGACAGAGAATTGAGTGTTTTAAAGTAACTTATGCCAAAAAATGCAACCCAGAGTTTTGCAAACCCACTCGTTGTTTTCCACCTTAAGCTGATGTTCCAGAAGGGATTTGGCTGATAGCATCCTTAAAATATCTTAGGAAGAAATAGAATATTTTCTCTAGAATTTGCTGGTTTGTTCCATGAGAAGGAGCATGTTGTACAGCAGCAACATCAGCTTTCTGCATGTTGTAGCCCTTGTGAAAGCGCAGGAAGGAGTTTACTCAGGGAGAGCACATCCCATAAACTGGAGATGCAAAGGGAAACCTAAATGGCTGAAAAATCCTAAAGGAGACGGTGAGTGGATGAGTCCAAGTGGAGCCAGCTCAAGCTCCAAGAGTAGCACAGTAAAATCGGAATGCATCTTCCCCCATCCTGAGCAGTGCTGCTGCACCAAGATATGAAGCATCATTTCCTCTTGCACTTTTCAGGGTCCTGTGTGATACATGAGGCAGTGATGAGACCCAGATGGGAGACAGCAAAACTCTCCTTAATGACCACTGATGTTTTCCTGCCTGTAGCCTAATAGAAGCAGACAGCAAAGATTCTTATCTTAGCACAGGAAGCCTGACAGTACAGTATTTCTCTTGATGCCAGGATTATTTTGTTACAGGCTCTGCAAACATGCTCCAAAAATGATTCAGATTCATATGGTGTTTGCTTATGCCTGTATGTTCGCACAATTTGTTTGTGCAGGTAAGTCCTGTATGCAATTTTAATTGAAAACAATCTCATATAACAGTAAGAAAGCTTTCAGATCTAAATATGTGAAATCTCTGCATATAGGATTAAAAAATCTATATTCATTGTGGGGGGAAAAAAGAAGGAAAAGATTACAAAAGACCAAAAGCTCTAGGGTTCAAGCTAATTTTTCATCTTTTCCATAGGGAAAAACACTGGTAAATGTTAAGAAACACCCTTCAAGAACCTTTAATTTGTTTTTCAGTCTCCAAGATATAGATTTTCTCCTTTCCATTTAAATAAAAAGAGATTCCTGTGGGTTTGTAGAGTCATTTGAGAAAACATATATATATATATTTGTATATTATTACATGCTTTGCAGCATAGCTGTGATTACGCTGTCAGATCAGCCTAGGCAGAATTTGACTTGCAGCCAGGTCCACTAGCTTTCCTTATCTTCTCAGGAGGTGTTTGTTCCCATAGATCACACAAATCAATCGCAGAATCAGGTCCTTATTCCGAACTCTCCGTTTCACTGCGGTCAGTGGCAAAATCCCCCTTGCCCCAGCATGGGTCAGGATGTTGCCATAAATATCCTGTCTTTTGAAGTTACTGGAAACAGGATTAGGTCATTTTAGTTTTGCTGTAGCCTGTGATGTTTCGGTTCTACAATTGGTTTTGCTGTTGACCTGCCTTTGAGTTCAAGCAGATACGAGTGGATCCAGCCCTGTTTATCAGTAACATGCAGAAAAAGAATTAGAACTAGGAGCTTACCCCTATGTTTTAGTGCAGTCCTAGATTAACAGAGGTCTGAATGTGCTTCTAGAGGCACACACACACACTTGTATATGATGTGGATAAACACACATAAATATATGTGTGTATGTAGATGCATAAGCATCTATTAATAATTCTATTAGTAATAGCAGGTATTTAAGTAAATAATAATAAGTAATAATAGCAGGTATTTAAGTAAATATATAATACTTTACCTTTTCTAAAGTGATCATTTTATACTCATTAAGAAGTTATCATTCAAAGCATCCTTTGAATAAATGTTCAGAGAGGTAAGTCTCATAGCCTCCATTTTACAGGTGGGAAAGCTGAGGCAAAAAGACAAAAGAGGCTGATGGCAGTGGGTTGTTGCCAGCTTTAGAGGCGAAAAAGTGCCCATGGAACAGACAGTGGTGAAACAAGGGGTTTGAATGCTTCTTTGCTCATCAATCATTGCTCAGTGCTGGTGTTTCAAAGTACTCTGCTGCAACTGGCTGTGTTTTACATTCAGTCAGAGGTTGCTGTTCCTGTAGTATTCAGCTGTGAAGCTTCACTTCTTGTAGCAAGTGTGAAATTGCATAGAAGTTATGGTGGATTTAAATAATAACAGCATTTGCCTCCTGCTCCCATGTTAAGGATGTGTGTATGTGGACAGGCATGTTTATCCTTGCAAATTGCCATCACCCACTCCCTGCTACAGGAGGGTATGGATAAGCATGCAGAAAGCTGTAGAGATTAAAACAGTGTGTATTTCAATAGCTAAGGTCCAACCTCATTAAAAGAACTTCCTACATCATTTATCAAAGCAAGTCAGAAGGAGGATCAGGGTAGACCACAGTAGCCAGTGACCTCCAGTCTTAATTCCATAGCATCAGTTAATATAGTTTCAGTTATGCAATCTGAGATTCTTTTCAGCTCTGCATGTCTTAAACACATGTGAAATGAAAATCAAATATTCTTTCCATTAAATGAGGTGCTTTTCTTTCAATTTACATACCATTGGCGAAGTCTTGGCCTCTGCATTAATGAGTTCCACTTGGATATTTGGAAGTTGCCTTTAACTTGGCTTTGTTCTCCAGAACTTACCCACACAAGTATTTGCAGGTGTGTGAGAAAATAAGCTTTACATTTAATGAGTCGTACACTACATTTATTATTCTCATCTGCCCATGTCCATATCTGGAAAGACATTCACCCCATAAACGCTATTGTGCCTAGGATTTAAAGCTGGAATTACATTGTGTGATAGTGGTCCTGTGCATGGGGCCAGCAAAAAGTCCATTGACCACTTTGGAACATAACTTGATGCATAAGGAGGATTTAAGCAGGACAAAAGCCTTGTGTTGACATGCTGTCCCATTGCTTTTGTTGGCTGGAGCTAGCTAGAATTCAAGACATACTTCAAGTTGCAGTAGCATAATCCTACAGCATGACTATTAATATCACTCATTGCCAATAGGAGCTAAAGCCACTGAAGAATGCAAAGCACAGCCATGTATTGCAACAGTTCACTAGGTGATTTGAAACATCATGCTGTGAAGTTTGAGCATGAGATGATAAAGTCACGGGCTGGGTATATATTTCCATTCATTTATTTGATACAGTTTTTGGATAGTTGGTTGGGGTTTGAGGTGGGAATGCCATTTATAGGAATACTCAATATAGGGGGTTTATGAAGATTATTTTTGGAAGGGTTTTTAAAGCGCAGCTAAAACAAGAAAATAAACCTCAAGCAAGAACTTAGTCTTCATGCCTGAAATTATGCCATCAGTGAAGTCAGTGGCAAAACTATGGGCTTCAAGATCTGTAGGATTTGACCTCTGGGCTTTGGAGCAATTTTGGCAAGAAAGAATAAATAAATGGTGTAAAATGATATATGAACTTCATAATCTGTGCCTCACTTCTTAGAGAGGCCACACAATAAAGTATCCTAAAAATCTAGTTCTGGCTTTCTCTGTTGAGCTAATTTGTAGTCAAGCCAGTTTAGGTCATGTTCTTAAACGTGCTGAATAAGCTGAGAAATCAAAACCTATCAGCAGTGTGTATTTTTAAGGGCTTGGACCAAACCTTTGCCCTGTCAAAGCACACTGGATCAAACCCTAATAAGCTGATCCATTAGAAACCAGGTTTCGTCAAAATCTGGCCTTGCTTTACTGAGATTTGCTGTAATGCCAATTTTTAACCTTCTGGAGCACAAGTCTTTTAGAGCTGATAAGCTGAGTTTATGATCAAATAATAACTTGGTTTACTCTTTGTGCCTGCAGAAAGATTCACAGGGTTTGTTCTGATTAAAGCTGATGCAAAATATGGGCTAATTTTGGCTAAATTGGCTTGGTTGGACAAATGAAGTGCCTAACATGGAGGTGATAATAACCAGAAAATATTGCAAACCACTCTTGCAGCCTATAAATAGTCTTGCTAAAATCAATTCTTCCCATCCAAGGCAGCTTGTGGCAACCATTTTCCTAAGCAGCTGTTTCACCTGCTTGTTTATCCAGAGCCTCTCTGGAAGGCTGGTCCCTGGGGCTCTTCCCACATGTAATTCCCTGCTCTCACAGGTTTTGTGTATGCTTGTCAGAGGAGATGCAAGATGAGAGCCCAAGCTCCTGCCTTTACTATCCTGGTGTTGTCTTCTAATATGGGGCGTCAAGGGACCAAACCCAACCTGGTCGTGTGGGCTCACTAGGTTACACCAGCATCCCCAAGAAGGTCACTGTGAAAGAAGCTGAGATCCTGGAGCTGCTTGTGGCTCCTCTGCTCCAGCAACCTTGCTCTCACTTCATGCACCCAATAACTAAACATGGCAGAAAGGCTGGATTCAGCTTAGAAAAAGGAATTGGCTGTGGTAAAAGGAATCAAATGCTGATGCTAGGTTTAACACCCAAATCATTACTGCAGGTGGAAAATCACCAAAACCTGCATCACTGGATGCTGGAGAGAGATGTGATGGAGGGCTGTTGACCCACCACAGACATGCTTATGGGAAAGAGGCTGGGGAAATGCTCTACCCATCTCCAAAACACATTCTTTGTGTCAGAAACAGAACTGCAGACCTCTATCTGGAGCTCAGTCCAGTTTCCCACATGGTAGCATGGGTCCTGCCCTTGCAAAGCCAGCCCTCAGAAGAAAGGCTTGGGCCATTTCCCCTTGGAAGCTCTTAATGTTTCATGCATTGTGTTAAAACTGCATATGTTTCTAGGACATACTCATTTCCCAGAGACAGGTGGATGGCATATGTGCTTGTGGGTAGTTCTTGTTTTACAACTACATATTTATGTTTGAAATCTGAGGATATGTTGCCTTCTCCTTCATCCGCATTCAATTTATAACTCAGCCAGCCTGTGTAAGAAGAACAAGGAAGTAAATATAGTAATATGACATCTTTATTTTTATTTGGTTTATGTCTTTGTGCAGGGCTTTATGTACTTTTCTGTATCTGTTTTCTATTTTTCCCTGTGTTTCACAGGAAGTTTGATAAGTTTGGAAAATCATATATCTTTCTGGAGGTTGATTTTCCTCTTGTTTGAGCTGTATTCTGCATGCTGTAACCCTTATAGCTTCTGTGTTGGATGCTTTTTCTTACCTTTCCATTATGTTCTTTTTACACTATTGTATGTATTTTCCCCCTTTTTTTTCTCCTCAATGCACTTTGCCCTACCACACTTGAGATTTTACCTGTATTCCATGTTTATCCCATAGCCTTTTCTTGTCCTTTTGTACATTATTTCTATCTATTTTTATACATCTGTTGTAGGAACCAGACAAGCCACCTATAAACCTCTGGTTGCACACAGGAGAGCAATTTCTCCAGAGGCAATATATGGAAGAGCAGCTGCCAAGCCTGGGAGATGAGGGGCTTTTTCTACACACAGGAGCACTGGAAACCTCCAAGGCAGAAGAATCAGGTCTTCACCAGGGACCGGGGTGCAGGAGGGGGAATTGCTGCCGGCAAGGCAACGGGAGCAGGTTTTAAATGTGCTGCAGTGTTTTAGCTCTGTGAGCCATGAGCAGGTCGATGCGGGACTTTTCATCCTGGGTAAGTTTTGCTCATAACTAGTTTTTTGAGGGATGCTGTAACTCAGACAGGCACTGATTCAGCAAAACACTTGACCTTTGGTATCACAGGGTAAGACCTGACGATCATTGCGATTCTTCCTGGCCTTAAAGCCTATGAAGTAGCATTTCCCTCTGGAAAACCCTCATTTAGGAAGCGTGTGTCACTTTTTCTTCATGCAAGAAAGGTTCTCCCTTTCGCTTGGGGCATGTAGCAGATCCCACATCCTAAACAGTGGAACCAGGTAGGAAACTTTGCAATTGCAAGAGCAAACACCGAGCCAGAATTTAAATGTACGAAAGAAACTGAAATAAAACCTGACAACCTGCAACTGGGCAACCTGATCTCGTCGAAGATGTCCTTGCTCATTGCAGGCGGGGTTGGAACTGGATGAGTTTTGAAGGTTCCTTCCAACCCAAACCATTCTGTGATTCTGTTCTATGACTGAAGGACTTGTGATGTCCTCGGGGCGCAGGGTGGAGCAGGTGACTAGGGGCAAGGCCAGTAAATATGCCAGGACCAGCGTTGCCCTAGTAGTTGCCCAGTTTAAATGGTCCAGAAAAGCCAGCTGGTAAAACACTTGGGCTACAGCAACATCACAGCCCTGCTGAGTGACAAGCAGAGATTTCTTGGCTTTCTCCTTTTTTTGTTCAATTTGCCACATTCTAGTTTTTCCCCCAGAAAACGAATCCACCGCAGCGTGTATTGCAAAGCCAGGAACATTAAAAGCAGCAAAAGGAAAGCCAAATTGCTTGCAGAAATGAAGACTGCTTGTGTGTTTGACATGCAAAAGCAGAGCTCTCAGTGCTGCAAGTGATTCTTGGTTTAAGGACAAACAGTGCAAAGATTGGCAAAGGTTGTGGACATAAATATTTATATTATCATTATTCTTATTATTGCTATTACTATTATTATTGCTATTACTCTTATTACTGTTGTTTTAATAGTGCTAATTGTAAAAGCTGCATCCAGGGAAAGTGGAGAAAGGCTTCCAAAGTTCACTGACTTCCTAACCCTGACAGTGACTCTCCTGATAACGGCACAGCAGGTCCACAGTGGCAAAGCCTAATTGACAAAGATCAAAATCTAATTTGGATAACACCAGGAGCCAAGGGGGTCATGCTCCAAATAGTGCTTGAGCCACAACCAGCCGTGTTTGTCGTTGCATGGGGAACATGCAAAGAAGATCATTTCAGGTCCCCAAATGAGGAAGATGCCAATAACATTGAAAAGCGTACACAGGAAGAAGGT
The DNA here is from genome assembly GCA_002631895.1 of Agapornis roseicollis. Lineage (NCBI taxonomy): Eukaryota > Metazoa > Chordata > Aves > Psittaciformes > Psittacidae > Agapornis > Agapornis roseicollis. Next base: position 2,464 of record NDXB01011644.1, on the reverse strand, counting down.
TTGCTCCTGAGGGTGCAATTACCAGGGCTGTGATGTGAGATGATAAAAAATATTAAGTAGATTTTAATGTGGTAACAAAGGGTGGCCCTGCACTGGGCAGGAATAGGAAAGGAAGATCCTCCAGGCACCTAGATGAAAAATAATACAACCGTAGCTATTAGCAGAGCTTTTCATGCCAGTATCTATCCCTTCTATCACTGGGATGAGTATTTTCTTACCTGGAATATAGGTTGCTTTGCCTTGTAAGAAGCAAGCACCTCATTGTTATTATTACCTATTAATTCCTTGAAAGGAATTAACCTAATCTGGCCTGTGGCTTAAAATTGAAAAAACATATGTTTGTAGCATCATTTTACCCTGTTTTCTGGGTTATCAAGCCATGGGCAGTGTGCTTCACTGGTGATACCATGTGCTTTGAATCCAGGTTGACCCCACCAAGTTAGGATGACTGAGGAAATAGAAGGCTGATATTCACAGAGAATTCCTGAAGTCTTTCATGTGTATTTCGAGGGCTTCCCAAACAACAACAACAACAACAGGTCTAAATAAGACAGCAGAAAATCCTGCGGGATTCCCTTTTATCCTCATCATTATTTGTGGGAAATAAAAAGAAATTGTATGTAAATCTTGCAGCCCTCTTCACACTTTCTAAGGGGGGAGCGCTGTATTTGACTTGTCCATCGCCCTGCTGTGGGATTTTGCTCACTCCTCGCCTCTGTCTGTGAGCTGGATTTCACTTTCCCAGTTATGATTTGCAAATCGCAATAGAAGATAAATAACTTCAAGACCCTCCTCTGTGTTGGGACTGAATTCGCTTGTGTGGCGTGACTCAGCCAAGGCCTCTGGGGCTGTGCTCTGCACAGTGGTTGTAAAACATACGAGAAGAAGCTTGTACAGAAGAGATTTGCATGGGAAAAGGGAAATTATTTCATAATGGACAAGGAGAAGGGAAATTGGGACTGAGCTGCGAGGTAACCTGGGCCCAGGGGTGATGATCCATTTGTTCCCCGTTTTCAGCTCCTAAAAGGACTTAGTGAGCTTTTCAAAGCTGTTAAGTAAGTGACTTAGGAGCACAGTGTCCATTGACTCAGCTTTTCAAGTAGAAAAAAGAGTTTGAAAGCAGAAATCTTGTTGCATTTGTGCTCCTGAGCAACTCAGGTGCTTTAGAAAACACAACCCCATCCGAACGCTTGATAGAAAAAGCAAATAGTGATGATATAAATTAAAGCTGAGAGGTTCATGCACCTACTTTGGCAAGTGTGGAACTATTCAGAGGGTGAATAAAAGGATAGCAATGAAACAATTCCTGCCTCTGGCTGGCATGCTCAGTTTTGGTAATACTTCAGTTTTGCAGCGATTTGGCAAACCTCTTGTAAAGGCTCCAACAACGCTTCAGCGAGGCCTTTAGAGAACAGCAATCTGTACAGCACATTAATTTGGCACGTTTAGCAGCCCAGGTCTAGCTCATCACAGAGGCAGCATAAACTCTTCTTACACTCACTGTTCCTGGTCAGAGGTTAAAGTTATTGACAGGCAGTGTTGAAAAACGATGGCGATAGAGCAGCCTGCACACACTTCTGATCCAAGGGATGGCGTTTCCCCATGTTGACCAATACCAGTATTAAAAAAGGAAGGAAAACAGAGGTTTAACTCTATGTTTTTCCTGTTCTCTGCATTTTGGTTCCTGATAGTTGCTCTTGAACTGGAGGGTGATGGTCTGCACAGGTTAGTGAGAGGCAGGATGTGGATTCTCAGTGTGACCTACCGCTCGTTGTGCTTGCCAGGGACACGGATGAGACTTAAGGATTCTTTCAATGACAAAAAAGAAAAAGAATGATTTTTCTATTCTCAGAGGTGAAATCAAACCAATCCCATTAATTTCAATTAAAATGTTACCTGTCTCAGGCTATCTCTTTTTTTTTCCACCCTCAAAGACTGTTTAGGGATGGGAAAAATGAAATATTAATGCATTCTATAAATAATATGTGTGAGGTCCGTGGGGACACAGAACCCCCACATCATTAGTTAAATTGATCTTCCTCTTAGATTTTGCAGGAAATCGGGGGGTTGTGTGGCTTAGTTTTCAGGAAAAGCGGTCAGACCTTGATGTGAACCACTGGGTATCAGATATGGAGCTGAGGTTCCTTGTTCTGTTCCTTATTTATGGTCATTTTACATTATTGTTTCACATCACAATTTCAGGAGAGGCTCTGGTAGTCTGCACAGTAATCCTGACTCATGCAATGAATTCTGTTATGGTCTCTTTATGAGTTAAGGATTGTAGGACCTTTAATAGGAAATAAATGTCCAAGCTCAATTTGGTTCCATTGTGGCTAATTGCCTGCACATCATAGAATCACAGAACCCCAGCCTGGTTTGTGTGCGTGAACCTTATAGCTCACCCAGCTCCAAACCCTGCCACGAGCAGGGACCCCTTCCACTGGAGCAGCTTGCTCCAAGCCCC
>NDXB01011642.1:0-68601 GCA_002631895.1 Agapornis roseicollis | reverse complement strand
CATCCAGCCAGTTCCTGACCCAGCAAAGAGTGCTCCTGTCCAAGCCGTGAGCCACCAGCTTTTTCAGAAAAATTCACTGAACTCTATATCAGTTTCTGCTATGAAAAGGTCAGTTAGAAAATGTGATATTCTCTGTTGAAAATCCTAATTATTTTGCAGATCAACCTACAACTCTAACACAGTATACAATGAAAGCAGGCTATGAGTATTTAAATCAGACAAGTTTGCCCTTTAAATACATCCTTTTGCTTTTGTATTTGTACAGTACAATAACAAGATTTCTGAGGCACTACCAAAGTACAAAAAAATCACACTGTCAATGATAAAATGATTGCTTTTGGATTATAATAATATGTTACATTCAGAGTCATGGAAGTCATGAGAGCATTTTCTCTGCATTTCATGGTTTGTTGTTGACACTGGATTCATGTTATTTGACAGACTCTAAATAAAAACATGTGCTTGGAAACACTGGATTGTGCCTGTACAATGCTGTTCTGGAATAGACAACACCAGGGCCACAACACTGGTTCCATCCTTACTGGGAAACAAAATGTTCCCGTGCACTGGCACGCAACACCTTGTGTGGTAAAATTCCTAGAAAAGCTCCTGGCATGGTTTTGACCAGTGCAGAACTTAGTACACTCAATTTCTGGCTGTATTTCAGGTGTTAGCATGGGACTCAGACTATTCCTAATAAGCAGATTGTATGAGAGTACCCTGCTTTGAAAACAACAGGCGTTCAAAATGTAAGTGTGGGCTGCATCACTCCATTTAGCCTCCATGCTGAAGAATAGCCCTGGGGACATTCAATTTGCTAATATAGCCACAGCCAGTACATACTGCCATGATAAACACAAGTGAACTATTCAGGGGCTTATTTAGGAGCACTCCTTTTGATTTGTTGTAAAATAAGTCACTAAAATCTCATACATCATATACACATTTGCCTAAAAGACTTACTGAAGCAAATACTTTGATCAGAATAGTCTACAATGGCCTAAATTGGCATGGTATTTCTACCTGACCTCTGTTTTCAAACAAGCAAAATGTCGGTTGGGAGAGGTGACTGTTCCAAACTAGGGATTTTTTCTTTGGTTTCCTTTTTAATTTTTTTCAATGCAGGTTAATATTATGCATATATTTTTGTCATGAAGAAAAGCAAAGAGAGTAAAAATAGCTCTCAAGTGAGATAGCTGCTATCCCCTGTTCCTGGAACCATGACAGCCATTATATAACTGAAAAGAAAATTAAATTATATAAACAGCATAAGCTAATTGGTTTTATATCAAGCAAAAATATAATTAGTTGAAGAGTTTTGTGGCAAAGGCACTGACAATATGTAGCTGTTCCTCAGCCTTAGTGGTGAACAGGGATCCTGCCATGTGTTTAAAACTTATTCACCAGGCATTTCCATGGAAACACACAGATGCACAATCCTTGGATCACTTATTTCAGAAACTGCTGCTCCCAAGGGTCCCTCTGGAGTGAGAACTCAGACCAGGAGACGATGATGGGCTATGACTCTGATCTAGAGACCTCCCCATAAAGGTATTTTTTAGGTCTCACAGCAGGATAACTTAGGTGAGGAAAAGAGTAAAACAGCATCTTGCATAAAGGGAAAGACTAAAAACTTGACCTTGATTTTCCTTCTCAGAGGCTGCTTCAGAGTTGGGAAATGACAGCACCAGAAAGAGCCTGAAGAGTTTGTGAAACAGTCAGATGCCCCCCAGGGAGATTAACATGTGCTAGCGGGATGTTGTACTGAGAGAGACTTTAGTTAAACGTAGTCACTCGTTTTGATTCTTGAAAGCTGCTCTCTTATATACCCAGACAGCAGTTAGCTCTGGTGTGACCTCTCAAGGTTAAGAAAAATCCTTCAGGTTGGAAGGGGCAGGTCTCTGAAGCCCATTTATAGTGACAGCCCACCACCATGTGCTGGAGAGCACAGCAGCTCCTTGCTCCTGCTACAAAACCTATGGCCGCGTGAGAAAATGTGGCCCTTACCTCTCTCTGTGGGTCAGCTCAGGTACTATGAAAGATGAGAAAGGTTGGTTGCAATGCACAGGGGCTTGAAATAAAAAAAAACATTTTGAAAGTGTCAGTAAAATTCATTGTATAAACAAAAAGGTGCTTCACTGCTAGCAAGTACTTCTATAGGAAATACATGCTGCATGAAATGCAGGCTACACTTGTGCAGCATGTGACTGATAGGCATCCCTGCATGGGCATGTGTCTTCAGATTTCTCCTAATGTCAGTAATGAAACCAGCACCCGTGTCCCCTCTCAGCCCTGCTATGATTTTTGGTACATTTTTCTGTTTCTGCTAAGAGGTGCTCAGACAGGGAGGTCTAGTGTATGGTTGGCTTTCAAAGCAAGGTTACAAGTTAGGTATATTCTCAAAGGCAACACGGGATGTTTGCACCCTGTCTCTGAGTTCATGCCATGCTCTAGTTGGGAGGGTAAAGTAAAACATTCATAATGTCTTAATGAACCACATTAAACCAGCGTTACTAGTCCAACATACAGTCCCTTCAGGTCTCAAAAGCCAGAGCCTTCATAGGCTGTTCACAATTATTTGAGGGGCCTATTACTGTGTGATGTGATAGCTTCTGTGGACTGAAATCCCCTTAGGCACATTAGAGAGTTAAGCATAAAGTGTGAAGCCTTAACTTCAAATTTTCTGACTTTGGTTTAAGCCTGCCTCGCAAGGTTCCTGCAATGCTTTTTTTATTGTGTTGATTTCGTCATACGTTATATAGCATTAGTGATAATGCAAGTAGGCACACTGTCACGAACTGGGGTAAGTTCATTCAGACCTGACTGCCTTGTGACACAACTTCCAGCTCTGTCACTACTATCACCCTGAATAATGCTCTATTTAGAGGCAGCAGCAAACTGAAGAGATGACACAGGATGGAGCACACAGTCTTAAAACACAATACTGCTATCAGGTTTTCATGCTACTGTTAATAGAGAGTCAGGCCAGAGCCTCTCTTGTAACACAGAAAAGGCTGTGGGCTGAACAGAAGCTTGGCTGTCAGTGGAGCAGGCCAAGAAAAACAACCAGTCTTCAACACTTTCTTTTCTCCTGGGTAGTTCAGTCATCCCTAAAACTTTACAAGGGTCCATGATCTTCCTCCACAGGGATGAGCCCGCACATCTTGAAAAAGCTACAGGTGCTATGATATTTCACAGATGACCTGCTCATGTAGCACAGATCTCTAAGAGTCAGAGAGGAAAATGTTCTTCAGGCTATACTGACCTACCAAAAGCACTCCTTGTGTAACCCTCTGGACAAGAGCTCAGGCTTCCCCTGAGCTCCTCCATGCAAAAGTGTTTGGCTCTGCTGCTCAGGGCAGTGCCAGGTGGACACACTCAATCCTCTCCAGTGCCAGAGACAGGACTCCTGTGTCAAGCAGGAGCTTTGATGTGTTTATGCCTCCATTTCCCAGCCAAGCAAGAGGTACTCAGAGGCAACCAGCTCTCAGGGAAATGAAGTACTTTCCAACCAAAGCTGCTTGCTCCAGCTCTCTGCTTGAAGGTCACCACTCACAGCACTGACAACACCCATATCAAAGCCCTGACTGTTCAGGAAGAGCATCTCCATAAACTGATGGTACATCACATCAGTGCCGCTATATTCAGAGTCAAGCATCTAGGTGGAACCAGCAGAAGCTTTTTCCCTTCACAGCCTAGTGGCAGAAACAGCCAAAAAAGATAAAAATTAGGAGTTCAGGAGCTGAAATTCCTGCAGGAGTAAGTCCCAGAGAGCAGATGGTTTCCCAGTAAAAGGCAACAGTTGTCCAGACCTCCCCATGTCCTCAGCTCCATGCAAAGTACATTTGACTAAACCACTCTCCTCCCCAGTATGCAATTTTTTTTTATTTTCATGCACATAAAGATAATGAAGCTATTTATCTCAAAATGCTGGGAAACTAAAGGTAAAAATGAATGCAGTTACAGGCATTTTGGGGTTTTAAATACTTGTAAAGACACTTACAGAGGAATGCTGTTTAGGCCCACACAGTTAGAGAAAAAGGTACATTTGAATCAAAGGCCAAAGGCACACTGATTTAAAATGAGATCATGTTATGAAATACTCTATGTTTTACATTGCTCGAAGAAGGACACACAGTTCCTTGTCTCAGTATTAGCAAGACATTGATTTTCTATGGAAATGTGCTTGAATTGCTCTTGGTATGTATTACTCTGTAGCCTGCCTTTCCTTCAACAAGAGTAGGATTTTCTTTCTTAAAACTGATGTTTCTTGGATTTTTTATAAACTTCTTATACTTATTTTATATTTGCCCCGTAGCAATGCAACTGATAGAAAAAACAGCTCAACAATTGCTCATTTTCTCTGCTCATCTTGTTTGCTAAAGCCTCCAAGTTGAAACCATTTCCTCATTTATATCTGCTATCTCCCAGAAGATCTTACTTGGTGCATAAGAAATCTCGTATATTAAACTGTTAGGGGGGGGTGAGGGGAAGAAAGATCTGCTTAAACACACCTTGCAGAATTTAAATATGGGTGTAGAAAGGATGGCCTAATAGATAGGAAATGAGACATTTCCTTCATAGTATTTCTATTTAGCAATAAATTGAGGATGCTTGGCATCATTTGACTTTTCTGTTGTGCATTTAATAGGTGAGCAAAGAATGAGGATAATAATTTTATTGATTGCTAGGAAAGTGCTAGCAAAAGCCGGTACTACCGAAAGAAGCTGTGTGTTGACCTAGAGAAATAATAAGAAAAATAACGCCTGCCTTTTTCTTGTTTGTTTTTCATGGCAGCTAACGTACTGGAAGAAGACTCAATGGAGCAGGACATAGAGAGCCCTGTCGCTATTCATCAGCCAAAGTTGCCCAAACAAGCTAGAGAGGATCTGCCAAAAAATATAAACAAAGATTGTGCCAAGAGAAAAATCCAGAGGTATGTTAGGAAAGATGGGAAATGCAACGTCCACCATGGGAATGTCAGAGAGACTTATCGTTACTTGACTGACATCTTCACTACCTTAGTCGATCTCAAGTGGAGGTTCAACCTGTTGATTTTTGTCATGGTTTACACTGTGACCTGGCTCTTCTTTGGAATGATATGGTGGCTAATTGCCTACATGCGAGGAGATATGGATCATATAGGGGACAGCACGTGGACCCCATGCGTCAGCAACCTCAATGGGTTTGTCTCAGCCTTTTTATTCTCAATCGAGACAGAAACCACCATTGGGTATGGTTACCGGGTCATCACGGACAAGTGTCCCGAGGGAATTATTCTGCTTTTAGTGCAGTCTGTTTTAGGTTCTATCGTCAACGCTTTCATGGTTGGCTGCATGTTTGTGAAAATATCCCAACCCAAGAAGAGGGCAGAAACCTTGGTTTTTTCTACAAATGCAGTTATTTCCATGCGGGATGGAAAGCTGTGTCTGATGTTCCGAGTAGGAGACCTTAGGAATTCACACATTGTAGAGGCATCAATACGAGCCAAGTTGATCAAATCCAAACAGACAAAGGAGGGGGAATTTATACCACTCAACCAGACAGATATCAACGTAGGTTATTACACAGGGGATGATCGTCTCTTTTTGGTTTCACCACTGATCATCAGCCATGAAATTAACCAGCAGAGTCCTTTCTGGGAGATTTCCAAAGCCCAGTTGCCCAAAGAGGAGCTAGAAATTGTTGTAATCCTAGAAGGAATGGTGGAGGCAACAGGTAACATTTCTTATACTTTGTATAAGGTAAATGCTTTAATTTTAGAAAGGAAAACAGTGGTTGTGCTTCACATTAAAAGAATCACTTCAATAGTCATTACTTTTGAAAAAATCATCAGTTATCTGGTTAGCTTCAAAGTTAAGAGCATGCCCAGTTTAATTGCCTGTTCCATCTTGCCTAATGGAATTAGTGTTGTTTCTACTCTGTTTGGAAAATGGGATAGCCTTTCTCAGTTTCAAAATTTTTCACAGCATGTTACCCAGTTATTTGTCATTCTACTCAGGAGCAACCCAGCTACTAGGACCTTATGGGATAAAATGGTTTAGAAAAAAAAAAAATCAACACAAATCTCTGTTTTCTGGAAGCACCATAGTTCCTTCAATCACCCCTAGGTAACTGCAGAATAACTGCCTGCCATGTAAAATTCCTAGCCTGTTTGGATCCTGTAGGAAGTGATAACGTGTTCAGTTTTCTCTTTTTGCTTGCTTGTTTGCTTGGTTTTGTTTTAACTTGTAACATGGGGCTTATTCCACATTAGTTCACAAAAGATATGGTTTCATATTTCACTGAGGCACCCTACACACTGCAGAAGTTTACAGAACACTTACAGCTGATAAAAACAGATACGGCATGTTATGTCAGCAGAGACTTGTTGAAAGGCTATTTGGTCATTACCTAAAATTATACAGCAGAACGTCAGATATCACTTGATGCAGAGAAAATAATGCCTGGAATTCACAGCAAAGGGACTAGTAATGTTTCTCTGCATTAAAGCCAGAATATAGTGGGAGTATATGTTCTCTAAAGCTGCTGTATTTCACGCAGCCAGAATGCTGATATTCTTGTTCTAGGAGGTATTTTTTTCCTGTTAATGACAGCATCAATCTCTGAAGTGAGTAAATGTAATCAATAAAAGGGAATGGTGATTAGAAAATGAAGAAAAGATATGCTTGGGGAGAAGGAACAAGATTTTCCATTTTTCACCACTACTGTAGCAAAAGCTAGGGAAGTTTGAGGATGCGGATTACACATCTCTGACAGAGGTACAACCTTTCTAACCCTGACTCATGTTTTGCAACTGGAGCCAGGAAATAAAGAGCAGTCTTTTACTAGAACATGTGTGTATGTTTCACACATCTATTATGTGGTGTCAGAAGAAAACTGCATTTGTCACCATATAATAAACGTGTGAGACAAAAATGGAGCAAAAAAAAAAAAAAAATTGAAAGGAACTTGGCAGAGAATTTGAAGTGGTAAATGCAAGGCTTTCAGATCTTGCAGGAAGTAGGTGATACTGGAGAGAAATTGGTGTTTCTGATACTCTCTGTAGGCACAAGATTTCAAACATCTGCATCACCTTTGGGTGAGACAATGAGGCAATTGCTGTTTGTGAGCAACTGAAACCATTTCAGATTTCTGAATTGCAACTAAATGAGCCTGACACCCACAGAGTGGTGGCTATTTTCATGTTTACTCAACTCGGGTGGCAAGTAGCAGAAGAATTAAAAAAAATCTCACAGAAGATACCTATGTGATCAAAGGACAGTATACTTCTGCAGTGCATCAAATGTAGCTTAGCTGTCTTAAGCCTCATTCCTCTTGATTGTTTAGCCCTTCCTTCCTTACCCCATTTTCACCCCTGCACACTCACATGGCTTTCTGAACTCTCCTTAGCTGCTCTGATACTCAACACATTTTTCACTTGGTCATTATCATCCTTCACCAGAGGGGTCTACCTCTCAGACTGCTCAGTCTGGCAAAATTTAAGTTACAATGCTACAAGAGTCCATATTAACAAAGAAACTGGATGCAGTGATTTGAAAGCCCACTGAAGCCATCCAGGACTAATGTGTTACTCCGGAACTGGATAGGTATCTTCATTTACCATTTTAAGCTTCTCCATTTTGTTCTGTTTGGGTTGGCTCTCCAGCTGTATAATATGAGTGAAGGCATCAAATAATGCCACTTAACTATGGCATCAGAAAGATTAATGTCCATTACTGGGACAATTTCTAAAGCATGTTTGTGTAAGTAGCCGCTTGTTCTGTGCTTTGCCCACATGCATTGCTTTATTTTTGTTGAAGGTACAACCAGACCCACTTTCCACCAATTACAGACATTTTCTGTCTTTGAATTTACAACCATATATATGTAATTTCAGTTACAATCTAGAAAATGCTTAAAGCAAACTTAGGTCATCATACATTCAAATTTCCTTCCTATACCCTATATAGAGTGAGAGCAGCAAAAGCAGTTGCTTACAGCAGCAATCTCCAGCTCTGGAAAGTAAATGGTACACTTCCCATCATACCTCCCAATACTGGTCCAAGTCATGGCATACAAAAATATTAAACCTGTGCCTAAGAAATTGTGACCTCAGCTATAGCAATATCACTGTTCAGCATCACTGCCTGTGGGTCAAAACCAGATGGGAATGATTAACTTATGCTATTCATCAGGAAAACGACTCCCAAGTTTGACCAGTGAAAACAATCCTTTCTCTATTTTCAGATTTTCCCCACTCTGACAATATTTATGCCTTTAATGAGAAGTAAGACAGTGGAAAATGCTAAGTATAAACATTTGCTATTCTTTTTCCTGTTTATTGATGTTATTCTGTTTCAACTTTTACTGAGCAGATGATATCATTTTGTGCATATATTATGCTTTCTACCTCAAGGGCTCCAAAATCACATCCACCTGTAGTATGAAACACTGCTGTTTATGTAGTATCAATGCAGTGAACTCTGCACTGCATGTTAGGACAAGAAATTAAGAATAATGCATTTTATTAAAGTTGAAATAATTAACCAAATTAAATTCAGCAGAAAAATCAGGTCAAGAACCCCCCAATTCTCCTTTGAAGCATTACGATATCTTTCTGAAATACAAAAGTACATATGTCTTCATCAAAGCGGATAAGCAAAATATGAGCCTAGAAAGTATGACTACACTTTGACAATTCACATTCATTCTGCTATGAAAGATTACTTTGAGGGCAGAATTTTCAACAAGGCACTTTCAATAAGACATGAAGTCAACCTGACTATTTCATACAGCATCACCAAAAACTCAGAATAAGACTGGTTTTTAAAAATGTTCACTATGAAGCCTTCCAATATGCAATTTTTTGTATTTATTTATAATGGCATTCAAAAATATCCCCTTGAGTTCAAAGGATAACACTCTTGCAAAGATTTACTTGTGTGGTTTTTCTGATACTGATGCACATCTCTCAAGTGTCCAAAACACCCAATCATGGTGTAAAATATAGAATCATAGAATAGTTAGGGTATGTTAGGCTGCCATGAAGCAACCAATGAGCCTTCATGAACGGGTGGCAAAAATCCAGCCATATGTCACCATATCTGAAGGACACATCAATTATTTCCATGTTTTGCAGACCTCGTTCCATTTCCTACCATACTAACAATAGGTAGGAGTGCGAGTGCAATGAAAGAATTTATACTAACTCTGCAAAAAGTAGAACAACATTCCCTTCAACAAGGAAGCCATTCCTGAGGCACTTATGCTTCTTTTAGTGTCAGACTACAGCTGTGGCACTAACAGAATAGCCCCATACCAGCAAAAGCGCTGATCCCACATTCAGCACTAAAAAGCAGGATTCTGGCATCCCTCCACTCCTTAGGTGAGAACTGTAACAAATGCATAAAGAACTAAAACTGGAAAGAACATGACTAACACACTGAACTCAGTTCAATAGTGTTTGATATTTGCCACTCAAAATAGTTGTCTTATTTTTAAGTGCCATAACTGATTTTACGGAGATCACTTAAGAGATTTGTTAGAGAGCAATTCAGAGAGTTGTTAGAAAATCCACATTAATAATAGAGGACTTTCAGAAAATGTTGATTTTTGGTTTTTCTCCTTGGACCAACAAAGAAGTTTAGGCTCAAAGTTCCAGAACCCTGCCTCCCTAAACAGTAGGCACCAAAGCTTGAACTTGAAGAACTTACTTGTTTTGAACTAGAAACAAAAATCTACAAGTAAGAATTTTTTATTAAACTTAATAGCCTCTTTTTAACAAAAGGCTTGAAATTTTTAAATCTTTTTCACTACTGAAATCTGTTTTTAAGGGAGCTCCTATCATCATAAGCAAACTAGTCATTATTAAAAATCATACAAGACTTCCAAAATTATAACTCCAATACAGGAAATAAATTGAGACCAAGAAAAGGTAAGTTTTAAATCTGGGGAGATCAGGTGGGAAATATCTGGTAACAAAATCTGGAGAACCTGAGAAAGAAACTGAAAAACTCAGGGAGGGATTTACAAAAGAAAAAATAAAAAAAGAGAAGTACCTTGAATAGCCCATAGCCTTGTTGGTAATGTTGTTCCTGAATCATAAGCAGCCTGATTCAAATACCTCCTCTAAACCTGCATTAATCTACAGAAAACCTCATTTTCTAACACATGAAAAGAATATGAGGTTTTTCAAACTACTCAAGCCAGCAGGGCCCTCAGACTCTGAGAAGCTGTATATGACCAGCAGCGTGCACTAGATGACGCCCTGGCCATTCCCTCTCCCGAAAAATAAAAACACAAAAACTGAAATAGTACCAAGGAAAGAAACTTATCTTCACCTTTATAACTGTCAAAAAATAAGCCACAAATCTGGACATATAACTGGGCTCATATGGACTATTTTACAAATAAACTTGTAGTAGTGTGCCTTTATAATTCTGACACATGGGTAGCTTGGGATCAGCATTTGCAGATTGGTTTATAGATATGTAAACAAACACACTTGCTAGCTGTGGAAAACATGTATAGAAAATAATAAAAAGTTCACATAGATGGTTACTTCATCTGATGGTTGCATCATCTACTATATAGTAGATAATGTTATCAACTAGACAAACACTATATAAAGCTGTTCCCACTCTTCACTGCAGCCCCTTTGACTGAGTGATCTATTGTCTTTCTTATTTCTCCTGGATGAATTTTCATATTTGCCCCTTATCCTTCCTCATACCTAGCAAGTATCTCCCTCTGACATGTATGTTAACAGTTCTAGTCACTCAAAACATCTTAACAGACTTTGCTCTCTCTCCAAGTAAGCATTGCTTCGATTCCAGATTTTCTACTAAAGGGTTTTTTCCGCTCTTCAAAGAAGAGATGTTTATGCTCTCAAATTGCTTCTTAGGGGGATGTAGACCAAAGGAAGAAAAGGACCAGGATTTCTCACGCCCAAGTGTTCCTGCAACACAACTGATGAAAGCAGATTTGATTTTTGTGCTCCAGGATGTGACCAATATACATTTACTGAAATGCAATTTAAACAATGTTAAGAATAAATGGTTTCTGATTTAAGATGTATCATCATCATTTCAGTAATGGTGAATACAATGGCTCTCCAATCTTTAGGTTTTCTTTCTGCTTTAAAAGTTTTAACATCTCTGTGTGCTAGGTGCTAGACATGGCCATCTAGATTCACCTTCTTATTTCTCCCCATTTCCGTAGTGCTTGCCAGCAGTCCCCTTCACCTGTATTTCTTGGTCACATTTTCCTTTTGTTAATTCTAACAAAAGATTTCATTGTTATTTATTCTAACACAAAAAACTAGGGATTTTAACATGAGTAAGTACAGTCATGAGCTGGAGTTATGAATGCCAGCAATAAAAAGCACTCAAATGTCTTTGCAATATTTGTTTCAGGAAGCTTTCTCTACAGGTAGAAAGGATTAGTCTATCTATCTGGTGAAGGAGACTTAAAGGAGACTTAAGGTTTAAATGAGGCAATTATAATTTCACGATAGTCAATACAATAGGAAAAATTGCAAGAAGTCAGTCAGCAAAGTTCATGAGAAAAGAGATATGCTGATGATGAGTATTTCAACCAAAATTTTGGTTAGAAATTAAGATCTGTATCCCTCTCAGGGAAGGCAGGGGAAAGGGATTGCACATTTCTTTTATAGTTATTCTCTGAATAGTGCTATACTACACAAACATGTTACTGGTTGTTTGATAGTATGCTACTGTCCATCTTTCATACCTTTCCCATCAGTTAGTTGCTTAGCTCTTCACATCTACAGCAGCCCTAAGCTTTCAGCCATAATACTCAGATTCAAGCAGTAACACATATGTTAAAACATAGGATCCCTAAAACACAGTTTGGAGGCCTCTATGTATTAAAAAACTTTAATATAGCTAATTAGATATTATTAAAAAATTCTGTTCTGAACACAAATCAAACCTGCAGAACAGCAGCTTCATTTTGCACATCATGTCCTTGCAAAATGTAGTAGGTTTCTCTGGGCACAGAGAAAGGGCTGTTTCCAGTTCTTGGTACACTTCCACAGACCTCTACTGTCAGCACTGATCCTTTTCCAACACAGTGGCAAGCACAAAGAGATGCCCAAAATTTTGTCTTTGCTCACCAATCCTTCTCACTCGTGAGGCTGCACACATTATCTCTTGTAGGAGTCATGATCTCCAAGGCCAGTGACAGGATCTCAAAGCTGTGCTTTACGTTTCCCTAGCAGAAGGACACAGTGGAAAGACTTTTTGACCAGCCCAGACTTTACTGCCCACCATCAGGCGACTCCCCCTAAAATCCTGCTATGCCAAACATTCAACAACCACTGCTGCCTCCAGCATGGCTTAAACCAAGTGTGTTTTCCAGCAGTTTAAGCCCAGAAGCAAGGCATCTGTGAAGGTGACAGTGTGGAGTCACTGCACCTCCAGATCCAGCTCAGACATTGACGTATAACTGGAGGGACCAAGAAAGTAGAGGCTGAGCGGCACTGGGCAGTGCTTGTGTCCCCAGCACCCACACAGACTCCACCACAAAGAGCTCCACTTTGCAAAAACAAGTGGATGATTCTCTGCAGAGGGCACAGCAGCATTATCCAGGTCGAAGGATTCCCCAGGCAGAATTAGCTCACTGAATATTTTTCACCCGCTTACAAAGTGGAGACATGATTTCTAAGCCCTCCTGAGCCGTGCTTCAGGACAATGAAGTACCTTTTACATCTCTGAGCACTTTTCAAGACACTGGCTATGAACAGAAGCATGCTCAGTTTGTCCACATGGAATGGTGTAAACAAAGGGTCAGCACTGAAATGGCTTTTTTTTTTTTTTAAAGGAAAAGTTTAGTTAGCATTTCTAATTTTAGACTTCTGCTTTTGGCCATCCAAGGTTGCTCCTAACCTGGAGATGAAGGCTGCAAATAAGCCCCTGTGCTGAAATCCCAAGTCACACACTGAGTTGGATCAGGGCAGTATCTCACCCCTAAAACTTTTGCCAAAATGAACTGATTCTTTCATGTTGATTACCTTCTTCACTCGTGTTTGATCTCCAGATATGCAGCACACTTAACTAGCCTGCAGGCAAAAGCCATTGGGAATATTTTTGGCAAACTCTTCTTACCATTATTTCTAAAAGATCTTCTCACTTCTCCCCTTGGTGTTTATTTACTTCCAGCTATATAATATTGTTTCCTCCTGTTCTGTCTCTACAATTACTGAACTGCAATGAAGGATAAGCATTACACTCCTTGATAATAGCAAAGCTATTCCAAAGTTACAAGTATTTACACTGGTTTCTAATGAATGTAAGCAGATAGCTTATTCACCTTCAGCAGGAAGCTTTTACCAAATTGAATAGAGCAGTAACTGTAAAGTCAAAAGTGACCTCAAAGATTGAAGAACAAGCAAGCAAAGCTGTTAACTAAACCAGAAATTCAAAGTCAGTGTTTGACAGATTAAAAAGAACAAGGCTACAGACTGCAGCTAACCCCACTGGCTACATAAAGTACATGAAACAGAGAAAACTTACAAGTATATGCTATGTACCATAGAAAGCCATTGCCAGCACTAAGAACTCCCATTATGGCTTATCTTCTGGGCTTCCCAAGGCCACTACAAAGTCCTCAAGGGGTTCCAGCAGAAACAAATTACAACTGAATGTAGTTAGGTCAGTGTGAATACAGGTCACTGCCATAACAAAGGAAAGGGACAAGGCAGCTAAGACATCTGCTTCAGGACAGTTCACAGCACTGGCCAATGTTAATAACAGAGCCAAAGCCCCAGAGATTTGTAACTGAAATCATAGTTGCTACCAAACAGAGTTTGAAGAGGCCAGCATGCCTCTGATGTCACCAAAGGGATAGTGAGAATAAAGGAGGAAAAAGACAAGGTTGGAAACACCACTGCCTACCTCTGCCTCTAGGCACAGGCTTCCAAAGAAGATGAATGGATTCAGGTTCACACAGACAATGAACATAGCTGACAGCACTAAATGCATTGGAGTAAAATGAGTGAAAGTCTTTGCAAAACCAGTTCTAAGTAATTCATTAAACTGCAACTACTAGGTTACAACTACAAGCTATTCAGCAAGTCAATGATACATACCCAAAGAAGTCCTTTTGCTAAATGAGACCAGCTACATGCTGGACTCTGTTAGTAAGAGTATACCCTTACGCCTGAGAAAAGTGACTGTTCCTCTCTGTTTACCACTAGTGAGGCCACCTCCTGTGTGCTGTGTCCAGTCCAAGGCTCCCCAGTGTAAGACAGATATGGACTTAGTGGAACAAGTCCGACAGAGCCATCAGGACAGTCAGGTACTGGAGCACAGGACACACAAGGCGATGTGGCAGGAGCTGGGACTGTTCAGCTTGGAGAAGGGTCAGTGCAAGGAAATCTTACCACTGTTTGAACATACCAGTAGGAGATTATAGAGAAGATGGAAGCTGGCACATCTCCAAAGGGCAGGGTGATAGGACAAGAGGCAACATGCACAAGCTGTAATGCAGGTAATTCTAATTAGGCACTAGGAAATTATTATTATTTTTTTTTCCATAAAGCTGGTAAGATCCTAAAACAGAGTCCCAGGAGGATCACCAGAGAAATATCCATAACTTGACTATATAAGCCCTGAACAACTCAAAATCTTTGGCTGTGTTTTGTGCAGTAGGTAGGGCCAGATGACTCCATAGATACCTTCCAGCCTAAATTAGCCTGTAATTATAAAACTCAAGGCCAGCTCCTCCTAGATGTGAAGAACTGAATGGCTTTGAAAAATTACCAACAGCTAACAGCTTTCACTGTTCTCACACATCACCATTTAAGAAATTGTGGTATATATATTTGAAAGCTGCTCTGTGGCCACCATTGAACTACTGGAGACAGTACTGCTTCAGAGAGAGGAGGCAGAACTGGTAAAGGAGCATGACTTCACCGATGTCAGCAGGCAGCCCGCATGTGCAACCAAGCTTTATTCCAGGAGGTCGAATGGAAGAGGAAGGTTTAAACTTGTAAGGCTGCACTCCATTAGACAATCAGTGTTTGAAGAGTGATCCAAAGATTGCACTAACTCACAGCATTCCCTCCTTGTCCTGGATCTTGTCCCACTCCCCTGGCCACAGTCACCCTCTTTTACATTTTTCTGCCCCTCTAGACAGTGAGGAGCAATTGCTCCATTACCATTGTTATCATTATTGTTATAGTCATCCTTGTCACCATCATCGTCATCACCACAACTGGCACCCTTGTATCTAGCAACAGAGTCAAAATGTTTAAGTTTGTCTTTGAAGGGAGCCCTAAGGCACATCAGGGCTGACAAATTCTATTCCACATTTCTGGCTGATGCAGGCTAACTAACATGAACTGAAGAGACATGGACTTACCACTAAAGGAATAAAATCAATCTGACTATGGCAGAGCTGCCAGGCACCACCATAAGAAAAAAGATCTATGACTCAGCCAGTCCAACTAAATTATGCTGGCACTTCTTTTTACCAGCTTGGGTTTTGGTTTTGGTTTGGTTTTTTTTCGTCAGCCTTGCATAAGTATTAATTTATTACCCTTAGATCTCCAGGACGGGAAAATACCCCTTCCCTTTCCATAATTTTCAGACTCTCTTTCCATTAGTCTCTTTTTACAATGAGAAGACAACAAATGAGCTGCTTTTTCAGATACAAGTGCGCAATGAGTTTCTATCCGCCAATAAAACAATGACAGATGCTGTGAAAAAGTGTAGAACAGTCCAAAACCAAAGGTTTTGAGTCAGTCAGGGATTCTTGTCTGGCCAAAGATCTTCAAAGACAGTAGACATGTCTATACAGCTGTTAGGTTACAGGGTTAGATTTGCAGTCTGAGAAAAATGCCCCTTTCCTGGCTTGAGGCAAGGGCAGGCTCTTTTGAGAAAACAGAGGCCAGCATCTGCCTTCACACCACAACTGTCCCACACTTTGCCAGCACCTGACTGATGAAGGGGATCTGACTGATCACCTTACTGATCACAAGGCTCTGTGGGTGATTGACCTGGTTTCATGTTGTGGGCCGTTATTACAGCAACTCAAACCTTTCCAGTATTCCTTTCAGAAATACAAGCTGGAAGTACCAGTATGTGTGCTGAAGCCACAGTGAAGAGGTCTCTCACAGCACTTCCACCACAGTCTGTAGTTTGAGACAGGGCAGGAAGGGGAGTCAACACCAAGAGAAAGTGATTGACATCATGGCAAGGAAAGTATCACAACAGCTAGTGCAGAATGAGCACAAACCCACCTTTCACAGCTGTCCTCCTCCCAGTTCTTTCACTGAAGAACAACTGGTCTGTTCCCCTTTCCGATTTTACAATTAAATTGCTTTTTATTTTCTTCTTTTCTGTAGCAGAGAATAATGAGTCAAAGGTCTAAGTCCTTTCAAAAGAAAGCTTTCCAAGTAGATCCAATACTCATTTTCCAACTTATAGCTGAAATAGAAACAGTTGAATGAGAGTTGCCTGTCTGTGCTCTAGAACGGCTTATTTTATAACTGGGCTCAAATTCCTCTTTAAGACTCTTCCCTCAGGGCTTGAACATAAGTACAATAGGATTTTAAAATCCTGTTAAATTAGTCAAGATCCAGAGTTTAAGACATAAGACATGAATCTTAACTGTGCTACATCTGCCTTCCTTCCAAAGCGATATAAAATACTGTTCAAATATTCAAAAGCTATCAGTGATGGAAATCTAGTTCAGAAACGCCTACCAGTGTGTATCAAATGTTTAATATATATTTTTCAGCCTGATCCAAAGCTCTCCCAAACCTGTGGAGTAGGTCTCAGTCTCCAGTGGCCTTTGGATTAGGACCCTAAAGGAGTAAATTGAGCTGTGCAATGCCTGTCAACTCCCTAATGGATTCAGAGAAGAAGCAATTAAGACTAATTAAAAAGCAAACGAAAGATTAGAAGCAGATAAGTGTTTATGATCCAGTTAAAGTACTCATACCGGGAGTTTTGGCTACTAAAAGGGGACTTCATGACATCTGAGGAGACTCCATACATATGGAAGAACAATGGTATCAGACTGGGTATCTTTCCCTCAGGCATGCCGTATTGCAGCACTCCTGCAGTTGTTCTCCACAATCATCGCTCTTCTGAGTACAGATGGAACAAGCTGTTCCACAAAGACAGCCCCAACAAATCTTGAATATTTCATCATACAAACTGTTCACGGAAAATACAAACACTGCTATGTATGAAAATGCTTGGTCCTTTAAAATACATCTTACTCTATCTCCCTTACTTATGTACTAAATTCACAGCCTCCTACCACACTTTCCATCTGTCATATGGAGTTTAGTGCATAATCTATTACAGAAAAAGGAACCAAGAGCCACAGTTTCACCAGGTATAGCAGGTCCATTACAAATACATCATAATGATCTCATTAAAAAGATAACAGAACTAGAACAGAGAGCTAGGGACTCTTGTAAACACACACAGATATCAAGGCTCATCATCTTTATAGCAGACAAGACAGAGATCAGCNGTTCCTGGCAATAGTTCACAATAGTGGAAAACACCTGCATTTGCACAGCTTAGGGCAGGAAAAACTGGCTGGAAGGCACCAGCTGAAGTTGCCACCATTGACTCAAATGTGAAACCAGAGTCTTCAGTCCCTTTGGCAAGGCCTGAGAAATCAGAAAGGAAATTGAAAAATCTTTTAAAAAAAAAAAAAAAAAAAAAAAAAAAAAAAAAAAAAAAAAAAAAAAAAAGGCCAAAATCTCCCGGAGTTCTCCTGGAATTTTTTTCAAGATTAAGCCCTTTTTCCTTCAGAAGCAAGGAGGTATCTTGAGCATGAACCCTGTTTATAATATGAGGTCTGGACATCATTGTTCCAGCATTGACATGCTCTTCTTCTCTTCATTTTTTCATATTCTCACTTCTTTTTCAGCAGACCCAATAGGCAGACAATCTTTATATTTCAAATAGTGTTCTGAAGAGCCTAACAGCCCAACCTGTGATGCCAAAAAGAAAGCAGCCAAGTTTTACTGATGTCTACAAAGCAACCAAAATAAAATGCAGTGAAAGCTATAAATAGTAATAATAATTTCTATCCAGCAACTCATACAGTATCTTCCACCTGCAGGCTGCAGAACAGTCAGGGCATTATAGCTTAGTGCTGTGATTCTCCCATTCCCACGTTCTTCAGTGAGTTTTGATTTCCAGCTCTATGCAGTGCTCCACCATGACATAAAAACCCATGTGGAGGGAATACAAAATTACCACATTCTGGTTTTTTTGGGATGAAACAGTAATGTAAATCTCCAGTGTTGCAATAGCAGGGGCCAAGCTAGAGGTGAAAACTTGTAGGCTGATTTACACCAAGCTGAAAGGAGGTTTGTGTGACTGAGGAAGACAGTTATAAGGAATTGCAACAAAGTGGAGGGGTGGCTCATGGCACTTAAAAGACCTTTAGGTGTAGTTAAGGAATGATGCCTTTAATTTACTATGTCAATACCCCACTTTATACATTAATATGGTTATAATATGTATGTGTGTGCATGTGTATAAAACAGCTGGATGAAAATATAAACAAAATATATAAGTTAATTCATTATGTCTGCCCATGAGGATGAGAGAGCTGCTCAGCTAAACTGGTTTCTGGTATGAGTTGTTTCTCTGTTATCTCCAAAATTACTTAGTCTAAGACTACCCCAGAACCCCTGAACTTCAGAAAAATGAAGACAGAGCAAAAAATAATAGCCAAAACCTAAATGTATAAATATCCAATGCTCTTTCCACTGAATATGAACCACTGCTTTCATGGTTCATTTGATGGAAATGTGAGACAGATCATTCAATGCATTGGTGCCAAAGCACATAGTTTTGTGGTCACACAAAGGCTGATGGCTTGTGACCTGAAGGGAACTGAGCAAGGCAGAATACAGCAGCCTGAACAGGAGAACAGAGGCTCAAATTGTCATCCTCCCCAAGGCAAGTTTTCAAGGTCTGGTTTTACTCTCAGTAGTCTATTCAACAGATATTGAGAGTGATGCTACCCAATTTTTATGGACACTTTTAATGCCAGGCAGCCAGACACCTCTTCTGCTCTTCACAGTCCAGACACTCAGCAGCACACTAAGTTTGCTTCCAGGCACCTGGCAGGATGTGAGGACACAAAAAAGGTGTGCACTGTCCTGCAGGGATGCAGGAGGTATCACATCACCCATGTAGGCCCAGGTAATTTTGAAGCAGCTGGAGTCTACCCTTGAGTAGCACCCTTCTGCCTCATTTCCCCCAGAAAGCTAGGACAAAGATATCACTAGCTACAAGAAGAGCAGTATACTTCAGCCAGATACCTTTCCAGGTAAAAACATGTGATACAGAATGCCTCATCTCCACTATTCCAGCTATGCAGAACTTAAGAAAATAAGGAAAATTCCATTTTAAAGCAATTTAATAGCTACTTCATTTGAGGATGGACATAACTCACTTAAATGGACAAAGTACATAACATATCTGTAGATTGTTTAAGCAAAAGGAGAAGAAAATGACACAGAGCAGGAAGAGGTGCACTGTCAGTAAGATTAGCACTCAGTGTTATGAAAGCAAAAAAATGAAGGTTGTCTCATAAATCCATATTGGCATTTATATGTGTTATAATGTCTTTATCGTGACACCCTGTAGCATCACACTAAAACTGAACGATGAAGCCATGCTGATATAAAAAGGATATTCCAAGCAGGTAGTGGCAATACATAGCAACTGTATTTTCTATGTAAGTCATGAAATTACAATAAGCTTAGCCTAGATAATCTTGTAAAAATAGTATTTGTACTGGGGCAGTACACTTTTGTTCTCCGAACTGTAACATATTGAACTTCCATTAACACGAGTCTGAAAGGCCTGGTGTTAAAGGGACCCTGAAAACAGTTGTAACCTGCCAAGGAAGAAATGTAATGTTCTCAATAATTTTTAACCACAGACTGTTAGAAAACACTGAGTTTGTAAGGTTGCAGTAAATACCAGGGAAAGTGTTTGTGGAGAGGCCACTCAAATATACATGGTCACTCAAATCCCAGGCAAACTAACAAATGAGGAACAGGGTTGTCCAATTCATTTTATGGATATAGGGTTTACATTTGTGGAAAGAAAGACTAAGGGAAAGTAGAAGCATTGATACAAATCAAAATATACTTGCTAACGCAGAATATCTTGCAAGCTCAGAGGCCGACTCCTACATTCATTGTCATTCTGGTTATGAGTTAATGGTCAATTAGCTCCTCCATCAAAGATCAGTAATAGCGCTAAGAAAGAAAGTAGCTGCTTTCTGCAACCTAGCATGAAGTATTTACAGCATATATTATAGTTAATATAATTTTTCTAACGTTTGAAAGTTGTATAAGTTTGTCATGGAGAAGGAAATTTGCTTGTGAAGAAGTTTTGTTTACAGTACAAAATAATTTTTATAGTAAAACACTGCCTTTTGCAAGGTACCCCTATGGGCTGCTATCCAGAGGG
Organism: Agapornis roseicollis; assembly: GCA_002631895.1. NCBI lineage: Eukaryota > Metazoa > Chordata > Aves > Psittaciformes > Psittacidae > Agapornis > Agapornis roseicollis. The sequence continues at coordinate 48,133 of NDXB01011642.1, read as the reverse complement.
CATTTGTTTATATTAGAGTGCTGAGACCCTAAGTTGAAGGAGTTGCCGGTGTGGGTGAGAACACCCTGAGTCCACTGAAATCAACAGAAAGACTCTTGTTGCTTTGAGTCAAGTCACCAGAGCTTATTACATTTGCATAATCACAACATTGAGCTTTTATTGCACCCAGAACATAATACACTAAATCTATCTCAGATACTGTATTTATTAGGTTTTCAAAGCAGGTTTTCTGCTTCCTCCTCTCTTTCTCGTGTTGGACTAATTGCATGCAAGAGCATTTGATTAAAAAAAAAAAAAAGTACCATGTGAGCAGTACTTCAAGCCTAAATATAAATACTTCAAGCTCTAAATCTGCACTCTGAAACTGTGCATTCTGTTCTTCTCTTCTACACTGGGATAAGATGTGAGGGGAAATAAATGCTCAGTTCCAGGCCTTTTGACCTCACTTTGGCTTAAGGTTAATCCAACAAAGAGAAACTAGGAACAGGCCCAGTGAAGAAGCCATGCTGCAAAATTAAGACTCCTTCAGTGGATAGCAACCAGAGGAGCAGAGGGACTGAAGCTTCAGAGGTGAAACTTACATTCTCCTGCTTCAAAAGAAGAGACTTTTCAGCATCAGCTGTTTCCCAGCTGCTGCAGCTCATGCACAGCATCACACTCACCCAGCAATGCTGCCTCTGCCTTCCAGCTGCCCTTGCTGCACTTGGCTGCCTGCACTGGTGCCAGCTCTGGCCATGTGCTGAGCATGTGCCTTAAGCCAAGCCATAAATTAAAGGGCTGTTTGCATCACACTCTCTCAGGCTGCTGGGCTGCATCATCAGAGACCAGTTTGAGACCCCCACATCACTCAAAGCCCGAGAACCCTGCAAGTTTCCCATGCTGGAGCAACACTGTACCGCTCCCCAGAAAAGGGAACAGCGTTGTGCAGCCTTCAGCTAGGATTCACGTCTGGCCAACAAGAATGAAACAGACCTTATGACTGGATCAGAAAATAAATCTCTGGACTGTCGCATTACAGACAGATGGGCAGATAGTGGCATGACCTGGATGAGGGAGGAATTCCCTCCCACCTTACCCTCTACCTCTTAGTTTTTATATCTGATAAAGTGAACACACACTTCCCCTATATTTGAACTGTACAACTCAGTAACAACTTAGACTAATTTTGCAGGCAATTTGCATGGATGTGAACAATTACAGAGAAGGCACACCAAGAGATATTCTAGCCCTGCATCTAATGTTGGTAATGCACTTAATAATAACAACCTTACTCTCCTGGAAGAGAATGTTAAACCTGTTCAAAATACAGTATTTTTTTTCCAGATGATAGTATTTCTTCCCTCCTACATCCTATCTACCTTAATCATCTGACTCCCACATAACTGGCTCGACTTCAATGACAGTCTCCTCTACTTGTTTAAAAGTCATGTTATTTCCACTGCCATCAAAAAGGCATGATTTTCAAGTGAAGTTATGAAGTTTCCAGCCCAAGGAAGAGTGCGTGGGTGCTACTGAAGTAGACTTTCAGGAACGAAAAAGAGATTCCCTCCTTTCTACCAGAGGATTGGGTCTTCCTTCTGTCTGGGGCCTGAAGACACCTTTCTTTAGCATGATTTTTTGGCTATATTCAAAGAAGCGAGCCCAGTGATCTAACCCTGGTTCCATCAGAAAGAAACTGAAAACCTTTCCTCTGTGTGTCATTTGTGGTGCTGCATGAACAGGAAAATACTTGGCTATTTTAATTTATAGTAATAATTTTATTTATAATAATAATAATTTATTTGGCTTGCTTGTGTCCAAAGTCTTCTAACCAAAACATTAAAGATACTGGGCGATGTATGAACCCAGGTTTCCCCTGGAGACTCCATAAGGCCATGTTGTCTATCCGTCTACAAACCAGAGTCCAAGTGAACCTGATCTGCTAGAGCTAAGAGCAATTATGTCTGATCCACACGCCTGACCCCCACACAGCTGCTAAACCCCTCATATGGGACACAGAAAAAAAATTGGTAATGTTTTCTGGGGAAGCACAAGTGAAAAAATATCTCCTCAATTCTGACCTACAGCTTTTCACCTCGAGCTTTGTATCTGTGCTGACAGCATCATGGAATTTAATAAGCTTTACTGAGTTCCAACTACATTTATACCAGACCCCATATGTAAGCACAGACTTTGTCAAATGAAGGTTTTTTTCAATGCTGTGACTCTGACCTGAGCTAAGGGCTGAGAAATTAATCTCAAGCCAGTTCTGTTTTGTGGGTTTCAGATTCTTTTCCGCACAGATTTCTTAGCAGCTGTCAAATCACTGCAGGTCTTCATTTGCTGAATCCAACCTCCCTGAAGTTTACTTCATTAGCTGCCCTTTCACAAGATCTTTCAGCTCTGTTCAGTCCCTCTGAATCCAGCAGGATGAGTAGACAGAGAGAAGTTCCAGCTGTTACTGTAGGAAAGGTTTATGAAAAGTGTATTATGCAGCACCTACACTGCTAATGAATGAAATCCTCCAGGTTCATTCTTAAGAGCTACCATTGTTTCAAAACCTCTCAGAGCCCTTTAATCAAATTACAGCCTTCATTCAGCTAAAGATTATACCTGATGGTGTGTCAGTTTCACATACAGGCATCTGTCACTTTTTGACAAGGAGAGAGAGAAAAGAATAAACAAAAGGTAAAAATAAAGTTTTCTATCTTCCCAACTGCCCTCCCTTAAGACAAATCTGCCACACAGAGGCCAGATCTACATTCAGCTCAGATTTACCTGAGTTGATCACCTGAAAATGCTGAGTTAATTGTACAGCTGGTAGCAGGACTGTTACAAGTACCAACCAGAATGGCTCAGGACATAAAAATTTATTCACATCCTTTGAACATGTGAAGCTTGCTCTGCTCCTGTAGCTCATACTGATGTGCACAGTCCAAAACTTCTCCAGCTATTGTCATTCACATTCTAGGTTGTGTTCTGGTACTGACAACCTACAGGTGTGCCCTTACAGTTATGCTTCTCCATGTTGCCATAAAACACTGAGACTTAAAACTAATACTTTCTGGAATCAAAACTTCTTCCTCAAGTTCTCCATGACACACCATGAAGCTGTTCTAACCTATGAGGCAGAAAGGGCACATCTGCTCCTATTCCAGCCAATTCTCTATAGCTTCAGTTTTCCATCACATAGAATTTTTGTTGAACCTGGATGCTATCTGTGCTGTTCCTTGCATGGCAGTCCTTCAGGGAAGTGCTGCACGGGAGAGGGTTAGCAGCAGTCTATGGGTTAGCATAGAGATTTTATCCCCTCAAGCAGTACAATGTATCAAAACCTAATGCAAAGCCCTACACTCCACCTGCTTAGATGGTCATGGCCCCTGAAGGTTCTCCCACTGAGGCATCCACTCCACTCATGGGTGGCCCAGCTGACTGACCCTCTGCTTCCTCACACTTAGCACAAAAGGAACAGAAATGGAAAATTCAGACTTGTGCTTTTGTCCTGTCCCAGCAGCTCATGTACCCAGGAAAAAAGAAAAGATGCTCTTGACCATCGAGTTGCAATTCTGCCCCTCAGATTTCTCAGTCCTGTACCACTTACTGTCCCAAGAAGGAAGACTCCTTTAGTAGGTGATGCTTTTCTCAGGAAGAAGTGTTGCCTCTTGGTCTCATTACTGTCTACACAGGGAGTTCTTTTTTCTCCCATTCTCAGACAGATCTCTGCTGCTGAATTGTCTAAAGACTTTATGCAGCACAACTGAAATGTATCAGAAATGGTCTATAGCCTCTCTACATCAGAAGCATATGTCAGATGTGATGTCTGGTTCTTTGATCCATGCTCTTCTGTATTTGCATTAAAAAGACAAGGTCAAAAATGCCTCTCTGGCACTTCAAATGAAAACTACTGAGCTTTAGTTGTCATTGGAGTTTATTCTTCAGTTTCTTGCCTCTGTAAAGAGCAGAAAAGGTCCATTTGGACCATCCTTCCCCAGGATGGAAATGGTTGATAGTTATTCTGATCTCAAGTAATAAGCACCTTGAAAATAAGCATAGGTTTTTATTCTTGTTGTAGAGATGATATAACAGGTAAGATGTGTTTCTAGAAGTGCTTCAGCATTCAGCATAGATTCGGCCCATGGTTTATGCCTTGCTAAACTTCATTGCATTGCCCAGGTTGGAAATGAACTATATAGACCCAAAGTCAGTCCATTTGAGAGACATCAGCTGTGCTTAAGACCTGTCCATATGTCTAGATATGAACCAATTTAAATGAAATAGGTTTTTTCAAGTGAAAAACAGCAATAACCTTAAGCTCATGAGTGGAATACATCTAGTCTGTATCAGAAGAGCAGAGAGCCTGTCTAGGCTCCTGAATGATGACAGAATTAAGCTGTAGGAAGTTTAAACTATTGCTATGTGATGGCACCAAGTTGTAACAGTGACCACTCTGATTGCCTATTCACTGCAGTTTCCTTTTATAGATGCCCTATTCATGTTGGCTTTCTGTGGGCTTGTGTTCTCATCAGAAGGGTGAGGCAAACAGACAGTGGGGCTCAGGGGTCCCTCCATCCATTCAGTCCCTCTTTCAGTATCTTTCCATGGCTTGGAGTCAGATGGACTTCAAATAGCAGATTAAAACTGGACAGCTAAAGCTGTTTACTTCCTCCTGCCAGCCTCCTTTCTGAGAGATGTTGTCACAGTTGATGCTGGTTTAATGGACACAATTGTTGCTGCACCCTGTGGTTTTCCAGGGTATCTACAAAAGCCTTCCAAAACCCCTGGTTTGAATCACATAAGCATGGAGTTAGTGAGTGAGTGCATTGAAGGGTTTGGGTAGATGGTACAACCCACAGACTTAGCCTTTAGTTTAGTCTCCACTTTGCACAGTAGGTGCACCAATGCCCCACTGAGTCAGCATCCCCCTCAGATGCCAGAGCAGCTGGTGCCTAACTCAGCACAATGTTCATTGACCAGAGCTATGGGCCAGCAGGTGCAACCCACACCAAAATAAAGGAATTGACTCTTCAGTCGTAGCTAAGGAAATTAGTTGCAAGGAATCATTTATCCCTCACTCCTTTTTGGGCTTTCTTCCAAGTAGACAGCCCAAAGTAGCAGGGACCCACATGTCGTGATTAAGTGGAGGAACGGTGGCAATGCATAACACCACTTGATGTCTTTCAATGCTTTTCCAGTCTTGGGAATATATTGCCTATCAATAGCCTGTAAAATTATTTTTGCTGTCAGCCTACAGTTCTAAAGCAGTAGTGACTCAGACTCAGGGTGTATGATTACACTTCTCATCCTACTTCTTCCCCAGAAGCCTTTGCTCCAGACATACCAGGGCTCCTGGAAGATCCCTTCTGGCTGACCCATATTGCCCTGCAGTTCCCTGGGACAGGGAAAAACCTCCAGCAACAGAAGGAGACTGCTTTAGTATTCTTTCACACCACTGAAGCAGTACAATGCAGCACTAACACACGGAATGATCTCGTCCATTAACTTTTAAAATTAGCTTATCAAGGGAGATGGCAACACTTGTGGAAAAACAAGGCATTCAAAGCTTCTTGCAAATCCAGACTGTCCTCCTCTAAAGCATCATATCTCATCAGCTATACTTGTAGCTTGCTTTCTTAGGTATGACAGTGTAAAAAGTCTGTGAAATGAATTTTCTTCTGCAGCTGCCATCTTAATCTCTATCTTTCTCCTGTTAGCAACAGAGCCACGAGCTACAGCATTATTCGGGAGTTTTTCAGTATCAGGGCTCTAATTGTGCTCCTTCTTTTGTGATATTTGTTACAGCAATTTAGTTCAAAGTACAACAATAACCCAAACAGCAGCAGGTCTGCCTGATGTGGCTTGAATGTAGCACTGTATGCAGTGGAGAGCTATTGTGGTATTGTTGCTAGGTATTGCAGAGTTCATGGAGCTGAATTATACATTTTAGATATTAATAGCAGCCTCGTTACCTTGGGCTGATTTCCTTTGAATGAGTTCTTTTGTTGTCACTCCATATGGCACACTTGGATTCAGAAACACTCATGTGATTAAGCAGACACACAAAAAATACTGAGAAATTTCCCAGAGCTCAGGGATCTTGAAGAGACTTCTCATTCCCACAGAGACTTTTGCAACCTACTCTCATCTAGACTTGAACCACTCCCTTCCAAACATCCAGAAATGCAGCAAAAAGATACTTTAGACTCTTGCAAAGCTTATATTGGGCCATCCCCTTGTCATTGGCTTTGAACCCATCAGCTGGTTGGTTGAAAACCCGAAGAAATGGGATCACTGGTTAGCCCAAGATGCATACATCACAGCTAAAGCAGTCAGTCCACAAGGAAACCATATCATATTTCTCTTTCTCATTATCAGTCAGGAAAGTAAACAAGATACCAATCAGCTTCTCTTTCACTCACAGACACATAACCACATTGACATGCAACCTGGCCAACTGCACGGGGGAATTCATTAAATTAATTCTTCATATTTGACCAAAATTTGAGGAATGCTCCCTGAAATGCTGGGTTTGAAGCCTGCATTCAATCAGGGGAGTAGCATGTGATTAGCTGTGCTTTTATCCCTTTGCTGGCATCTGGGAGGATCATAGTGTTTTTTGCATTAGTATGCCTGGTGAAGTCAGAGCAAACCCTTTGCTCTGTGATTAATAATGTGTTAAGCTACAATTCCAAATTATTTCAACTTTTCAATGGTTATGGGAACATTTACAAGACTGATGGCTGGACTGTACACTGCCAAAAGGCTGAAAGAGCTATCATTTATTACAGGGCTTTTTTGCAGCCAAAACATGTAATAGTACCCTGGTAAACTGTGCAGAAAAAGAATTATGAGGTTTGGTACAGCATTTTCCCAAACTGGAAATAAAGTGAAGCTTTCTGCACTATGAATGTTTTTGTGTGTGGGGAGAGGGAGGAAATGCCATTATACTTTCCCAAAAATGTAGAACTCAAGCATTTCTTCATTGAAATGGTGTAACAGAACTTCACCCACTTTGTTTGCTGATTTAATCCCCTCATATCACAGTATTTTGTGGTGATTTGTTGTTCGGTTTCACCATATGTTTATAATAGCCTGATCTATCCATCACTTCCCAATTATTTTCTTGTAATGACATCTTAACTGTCCCAGTGTTGCTCTGAAGTTTGTTAATTGTCTTCTCACTGCTGCCAGTTAAATTTTCTTCTCCTCCCATCATACAGCAGAAGTAATTTCCATTTGATGATAATCAACTTATGTCATTAAGCACTTGAAGGACTTCCAAGGCTCACACATCAAAGCTTTGCTATTTTGGGTATAGGAGAACCACAAAATCACCAACTTTGGTATCATTGTACATTTTATCTGTATGTGTGTGTGTACATGTGAGCATGCCACAGCCTCTTGTCATCAGAGAACCTGCAGGCAAAACCTCCATTATTTTGATAGTAGTATTTTTTCAATCATGATTAAAAGAAGAGAAGATCTCCACTGCACAGAGAACAGGAAAAGGCTGAGGAAGAACAATTGTGACTCCAGGAAAACACGTTCACATTCTATGACATTATTTATCTCATCCGCCTTCTGTTCCCAAAACAAGCTTTCCTGTTTTGTCATCCATACCCTGCACTGGTTAAAGCAAAGGAGAGAACTGATCTTACGAAAGATGCTGAGCTCTGCTCAGACCCCAGTATTAAGCAGAAGTTTGCCTTGCGTTGAAATAACAGGACCTGAAGAAAATGCTCTTCTGAAACATTAGCACTCCATGAAAACTGAATCATTGCCTTAGGCCAGAAAATCCTCCTGGTTTACGTCAAAGGACAGCAGACAGACAGTATGGATTAAATTGCTATCAAAATGCATGCATCCTCACCTCACTTTGCTACACAGGTAGCCTTTCTTTGCTACACATGTTCTCCAAGGCCTTAGGGCAAGTCACTATTATCTGCCCCAATTTCCCCAATGGAAAAACAAAACTAATACTATTTCCTTTCCTTTGAGATGTTCATATAAAAGGTCACAGGAAATAAGACCTAAACATTACTTACACTATCCTTTCTGAGCCTCACTAATTCATTCCCCACTATGATTCTGGGTTCTGATGCAAACATATTGGCATAATACATTCTGCACTTGCATTATTGTATTAATATTGAACTCCATTTCCAGTAAAATCAGAATAAAATGTAATTTAAAAATTGATAGGAAACATAAGAAGCAAATAATCCAGGTTATACCAAATGAGTAGCAGCTAATGCTCTATGGACACAGGACCCAGCATGTGTCAGCTCCATAGCTGCTTCTTAAACCAGTGTGCAATGTCAGGGTTTGGGCTTTTTCAGGTGCAGCTACATCTTTCACTTTATTTCCAGTATTCATATGCATGCTGGGAATAAATGTTTTCAGGGTTTTTCTCCCTTTTCCTTCCCTTGTAGAATGAGTCCTTATTCTTCAAGACACCTCTGCCTGTGTAGATCCCAGATTAACCAGGCAGGAGTTCAGCCTTGGAGAGGTGATGAACACTTATTCACATCAGGGCCCAGATCCTCAGCTGTGCTTTGAGGAGAAACAAGGGGAAGAAACCAAGGGTGGCCCTATCAATCTGTCACCTGTCCCAGAGGCACCTCCCAGTTTTGCTTAGATGATAAAGTGCCTTGTGCAGAATTTTTACTTTCTTTATCTCTCAGGTTGAAAAAGCTCTTCCTGGAGTAAGCACAAAGTGCAGGCAGTGGCAGTGGATTTCATTTGGAAGCCAGGGAAAATTTATCTCATGGTGGGAGGAGAGAGCAGGACTCACTGCATGGCACAGAGATGGTTGGATTCAGCACACTTATGATACTTTCTTGAGCTACTCTCAAAATCACATTGCCTTCATCAGCCTGCCTTATCTCCAAACTGCTGCATTATTCCTCTCAAGTGTTGTGATTTACACTATTTGAAGGAAGTATGACTAGCTTTAAAGCCACCTCTGAGCTCCCTTACTACCAAAGCCTGGTTCACCGCAAGCATGAAGAAAAGGGGTCAGCAAAGTTTCAAAGAGGCCATGCCAAGTTTTCTTTCTCTTTCCCATCCTGGAGGTTAAGTGTGCCTTAGGAACACAGCAGGAGTCAGAGGATTCTGTCTCACAAGTAGGCATCTGCTAGATTGCTTGGGACTTAGCAGGGATGCCATGGAGGTGTAAAACTGTGGAGATCTGAGTCTGGAATAGCTATATCCTGATGGAAGATGCTGCTGGTTTGAACTGCTGCTGGATGAGACTAGAACCTAGCACAGTGTTTTCGATTTGCTATGGCATACATTTTTTTTTAACCCCCTCACATTAAACACTCATATGCAATGTTACAGACAGAGCTCTTGGGCCAGAAATGCCTGGGTTTGTTTTTTTTAACCCTGTTCACTTCTGAGATGGGAAGCTTGGTCTAGTTTATTTTCTGAGAGGTGGGATACCATCAGAGTGAAGGATGTCTAGTTTTTGCCAAGTGCTCATTGTACAAAGCATGTAGCAACGAAGGGCTCAAAATTAGCAGTGGTCTGGCAGCCGTAATAAAAGCTGCAAGAAAGAGACTGTGTAATTGTGCTTGTCATGAAGAAGAATATAGTCTGCAGCTGGTGTCCAGAAATGTGTATGGGAGTCAGAAGACAGCCAAGTAAACTGCTAACCTCTTAAGGGAGTTCAGCAAGGTTATCTCCTTCAAATACTATGTTCCTGCTAGTGTCTGATCAGACCAGACATTTAAAAAATAATTGTTGCAATAATCTCTCAACAATATTTTCCGGGCATTGCTGCTTTTTTCTTAGTTTAGAGATACTTGCACATTTCAAACCCTTTGTAAGCTATCTCTTCTGGTAGAAGAGTGCCACCTCATGACTGAAAGAGAGCAGTGAAACAACCCACAGCCGTAAAGCTGAAAGCACTTCAAGTGCTCACAGCCAGGGAGGACAAGAGGAGCTCCTGCCCTCTGTACCCAGCCAGGTTTCCTCCGGTGCCACAACGCCCTGCGACAAGCACCCCTTTGCCAAACAAGCGCTTTGCGTTGCAGGACAAATAAACTTAGCATCTTTCCTGAACGCCAAACCCATTCTCAGTGTTGAACGGAAATTAATTACTCAGGAGAAGCGGACGTTGTGGAGGCTCCTATACAAGGTGCTGCTTGTTTTGAAAGCCCAGACATTTTGTTTCAGACTCTCAGGTAGCTTTCTCCTACATAGCCCCCTTTTTTCAAACGCATCCTTTTTTTTCTTACTAAAACAACTAGTTTCTCTCTACCAGTTTGTTATTGTTAAACTAAGGAGGATTTGGGGGTGCTAAAAGTCCCATTGACTTTTTTTTTCTTCCATAAATGAGGTGCAAGTGTCAAAGAAACTCAGAATTTCTTTGCTCTATCACTAGTTGGGAATGTTTGTGGCAAAATCAGGCACATATTGTCATGGACTGATTTGTCTATGCTCTTCCCAGAAACAGTTAGTTTAAATATTTACAACTCATGAACAAGGAAGAGAGCAAAATAGCTTTTTGCTGTTTTCTTGCCTTCCCCCTCCCCTCCACCGACCCTCCTCTCCCCTTTTAAACAAATTCAGGCATTGAGGAAAGTGCTAGAATTAAAAAGCTTGGGATTGAAGTGTGTTGTTCCTGGTTTTTCCCAGAACAGAAATATCAGGAGAGTAGTACTGAAGCTTTCCTAATATCCCAAGTCTACTGCTGCTATTCTCCTTTATTGGACTCATTGCTAAATCCTAGGCAGTAATTAAAGATCAGAATCAGCTTCTTCCTCATCACCTCAAATAAAACCAAAGTCAATTAAAACCAAGTGAAGTATTAATTTTTCTGAAATGATCATTGATCTACCAGCAGGTATATTAATGGCACCTATTATCAGACAGGATGCCAAGCAGCTAAAATATGGATACAAATTTTGACATAACTTGAATATTAAACAGTGTTTCAGAAGTGAAATATTTTGCATCTCATTCCCTGAGGCAGCCAGGTTTTGCTCAGTCCTGCATTTCAAAAATACGCTGCTAAAGTTGTCAGGTAGCCAACATTATTAACCTGAAAGCATCAACTTAATAAGTCTCATCCTATGAACTGAATAAAAAAAGAAGGAGAAAATCAAAGCCCACTTGCTATTCAGTGGGAGGATTTTAACAGCGCAGATGATTTGCTCTGCACAACTGCTAGAAGGCCTGGAAAAGTTCATCAAAAATCAGAGCTGCATGAAGTCTGGGATTGGCTGATTCTTTTGTTATGATAAAGATAGCAATATCTGAATCAATAAACCTAATTTCAATTTTAATTTAAGAAGTTTGTTATTATGACAGATTAATTTCTAAGCGTAGTGTGTTTAACAGTTTCCCTTAAAAATATTTTTATAAAGGAGTTGACCAATCACACTAGCTACTAAATGGCATGAACAAATATTTGGTTGCTTAAACTCTCCCCCATTAAGAAAATGAAAGGGTGCAAAGTCTGATACCCAAACCCATAATTTGAAATGCTAACAAAACTAGCCCAGATATTTCTCCTCCTCCTTCCCGAGCAGGTAAGTTAGCTCTGGGTCATGTACAGTGTGGAGATCCTGCAGTCAGGACCACAGCACTGTGCCCCTACAGCTCTTACACTGAAGATTTCCAAAACCAGGGAATTTTGCTCATAAACTTCAAAGTATGTGAGCGAAATTTCTCCACCCGCCAAGTGCTGTATTGCCAGCAGGGCACAGCAATGGGAACGGGGCTAGAGGCAGGCCCATGCTTAAACCTCCAGAGAGAAGAGAGGGAGCTGCCAGCTGAATTAAGCACAGGTTCAGCCACTGTCACCAAACAGCAACACCTTCAAGGAGCTGAACTTTGTTGAAAACGCCCAGAGAAAAGGATGTTTGCTTGTTCCCTTGGTTAAAGAACAAGAAAGCAGCTGTTCTGTTATTAGCCAGTGCTACAGAGCTGAACCAATCCAGCTCTCACACATCCCCATGCTCAGATGCTTTTGGTAGGCTGATGTGTGATAGCAGCTAGACTTCTCAAATAGTAGCTAAATTCATCAGGATTTAGAGCTTTCTTCTGAAAAACATGGAGTGCCTCTACATCAGTCCTTTTGGTCCTCATTTGGGTGGAATATAAATCAAAAATAGAATCTCTGAAACTCAGATATCTTTAGAAAAAAAATATTTCTACAAGTTGTCTCTTCTAAAAGCAAGTACCACCTACTCACGTTTAGCTTGGTTTCCAGCCTACCTAAAAGGATGCACCATTCCAAAACTGCCCAGGCAACCCCACTGGAATGTTTTGTTGCTTTATTTGTGTTGCATTTCCAACCATCACCAACATCTGCCTGGCAGAAACAAGTGTTTTATCCTGAACTCTCTTTCATCTCCTCCTCTGATTTCACAACAGCTAAAGCAGGCTTCAGCAATGCCATTAGCCACAAACCTAGGAACAACCACCAGAATGCTTTGTGGGTGAGTCATTGATTTTGTTGTCAAAAAGCTAGTGAACGTCCTTATTTCCTGAACTGTACACCATGCCAGGCTGCATGTCACACTGGTTTGTCTCCAGCCCTGGGTTCACAAACATTCCTGCAGTAAAACATGACAGTTTTATAAAAAGTTCCAAGTCGGTAAAGTTCAGGATAGAGCAAACCTTGGATGTTCTGTTCTCTTTGTAAGTAGCCTTATAAGAAGAGAAACAAAAGCCATCCAAACATGCAGACTCAAATTATACGTTTAAGAAGCCTGCACAGCAAGAGGTGAAATAGATCACACATCTATTTTAATTAAATGTTTCTCTCACTGTCATGACAGCACAAGTGTGCAGCAGGTACAAGCTGCTACAGAAAATGCTTCTTTCACAACAAGCACCATTCTGACTAAAGGGGTTTTCTCCCAGCTACCTATTGGCTTTAATGCTGATGTGGGATTTCAGCAGAGCCCAAACATGCTGTCTTCTAGTCTCAGCCCCAGCCATGACTGTGTGCTAAATACATGACCCTCAAGAAGCTTGAATGTGCTGTACCTTATGTAGCATGGAGCCAATACAGGAATCAGCTGTGTTTCGCCAGAAAAGATTGGTTTTCTGTGCATGCATCTTAGAGGATGACATCTTGGAAGAGCTCTCACATAAACAATACCTTTGCAGCTTTCCAAGGCCAAGTTCATTTAGGGTCTGTGTTCTCACCTGTTGAGCAAGCAACCTGCAAAGCATCCAGTTCTACTAATACCTTTCTGGGAAGCTTGCTGTAGGTGCATCTGATCAATTGTGTCTTGCAATGTAGCCCAAACACTTTGGAGAAGCAGTTCCCATCTGAACTGCATTATCAAAACTAGAGTTTTCGAAAAGACATAGTGTTTTATCAAGCTGTGAAGCTTGGAAGTCTTAGAGGGTGCATTTTATTTTCTTTATTTCCTGCCCATAATCTGTACCTGTCCCATTCACATCTCGTGCCTCCCCAGCAACGAGCGCAGAGAGAGGAACCTGCTTTTGAGGTACTGATCTCATTTAGACCTTTTTATGGGTTTATGCTGAACAGGGAAGAACAGAATCTCTTCTACTGGTTTATTCACCAAGATGGATAATGCAGCAGCTCAAGCAGCTCCTTCTTCACCCTTCTTTTATCTAGAGCTAAATCTTCCTGGGGTCCTCCACCCATTCACAAAAGGTGAGCAGGGGACTTGTATTTCTGGCCACCAGTGTGTGGCTGGGAGGCCCCCATCCTCTCTTCTCATGGCACTGTCCTGAGATGTTTTTCCCCAGCAGCAGCGAACCTAGTGACTGGAGAGACCATGAAACAGATTGATCCCAAAGTGCTTTCAAACGCTGAGATAACTAAACAGGAATATTTGTGTAAACGATGTATTTCCTAAGCTTCTCTGGTATAAGAATTAAAGATGTTGCTTATGAGCCAACATGAACTCCTGCAAGGGCTGTGATTCTTGCTGGCTTGACATCCTCTCTGTTAAGGAAGCAAGCTAGCAAGTTCGAGAGGTCCCAAATCATAAACGGCACTGTTAGCCCTGAGGTACTCCCAGGGGTCTTCACATGCCCTGCTACTGAGGATCTGCTCTGCTCCATGTCGTACCTCTGCTCTGGTGGATCAGGTAGTGCTACTTAGTGAAGAGTCCTGCCAAGACCTTTCTCCAGTGAGGCAGCAGCAGTCGGCTCAGCTGGAGCCCGCTACCAGCTCCTAGCTCTTTACCAGGGAATTGCAGAGCAGACTGCCCACACACTGGAGGAATTCATCCCATCTGCAGGCCAGAATTCAGGAGGAAGCCCACGAATTAGCAGCAATGCACTTTTAAGAGGTCGGGACAGGTCTTCAGCATTCTGAAAGCAGAACCACCACAGACAAAACCATGTACTGCAGCTTCTTGTAGACAAAATTCCCCTATATCCTCCTGTGGCAGATACCTGTTAGGAGAAATACAGCACTTGTGTGGTGCTGATTCAGGGTTTGAGAAACCACCGGATCCATAAATGTAGCCCAACAGTCAGACACAGAGGAGGGTATAAAATCCTGGTACTTCATGTTCCAGCTTCACTGAATTGGGTTTCCCGTTTCCAAGGGCTCCAAGTGCCAATTCTGGAACAAGCTTCTCTCTCTGGTCAGATACTGTGTTATTTGATGTATTAAATTCCACAGATTTAGTCGACAGAAAAATAATTATCACCCCTCTGAAAAAGTGCAGCTGAAAAAAATGATTCAAATTCATCCGCATCAGGCAGATTGATGTGCTGGGCATGGCCTGAATATAAGGCTAAATGAAGGTTAACTACTGGCTGAATAGTAATTGTACGATATCTTTGAGAAGCTGTTTATTGAGAGTATATGTAGGACTGTTAGCAAAACATGGCAACACATTTGAGATTGAACCAGTCAAGCTTTTCTGCCTTACCGTGTACCATTTCTCAGACTAAGTTACATCCACTTAAAAAGTAAGAAATTGGACACAAAAATACTCAGTTAAGTATATCGAATTCCTGGTAGGAGAAATATGAACCAAGTAAATCAAACATTTATAACTCAGCATTTTTCCATTGGAAAATATAATTTTGCAAGCTTTGAAATGTTCGGGCTTAGGGGGAATGTGCATTTTTAGATATTTTGAAAAAGACAAAAGCATGGCCATCTTTTGCTAATTTAGATGCTGCATTGTACAGTCTATCACAGTTGAAGAAGTCGGACTGAAAACAGATGCTTTGACCGATGCAAGCTGAAACTTCATTTAGAACGTAACTTTATAGCAATTCCATTTTTTCATACTTGTTATTGGTTTTCATCTTGTTTAGAAAGAAGTAGATTTTGGAGTGTCAGAAAGTCTCACTGGCTTGAAATTATGGCTTCTCGTTGGCTGAGTTTCCTATGCATAACCACCTCTTATGCAAATATGACCTAATAATATATGCCTCCTTCCATGGGGGATATGATTTTATTACCACTGCTGGTGGTCAGGCCAGCTGCTCCAGCCCACTCCATGGCAACTTGCATTTTCTGATGTGGAGCTTGTCACTGCTCCCATTGTCAGCTGTGAGATGAAGACAGCAGCTACCACAAAGACCTCTGATCAGAATTCACAGATGGAATTAGATCAAAGCTATAGAATTTCAAATACAGTGATCAGCTTCTTGGTCTGATTAAATAAGAAATACAAAAACAGAAATACCAAATCACTTGAATCATTTACAGAAAAAAATAAAAAAATAAAGAACCAGCATTAACATAAAAAATGGAAAAAACAAAACAAAAAGAAAATAACAGTAAAAGTTAGTTCTTTATATATTCACAAGATAAAAACGTCTGTCTACCTTCCCTTTCTCTCCCATTCACACACAAACTCCTCTCTCCAGTTGCTGCCCCAGAGCCTGGAGTGGTCATGCTATGATGTAGCTGGGGCATGGAGAAGACACACACACTGTTCATAATCCACAACATGAGTCTGTCATGCACAGATTCCCAGGCATGCTGAAGCAAAGATACATTAAAATCCTCACATTGCTCAGCATGAGATAAACAGCCAATTTCCAGGTGTGTTCTGAATCAAGTTATCAGAACCCCAAGGAATTCCCCTTTGCTAGCTCTGAGTGAAGGTTTAGATATGTATTAATGGGATTTTTACTCAAATAAGGCTAATACCCTGCCTGATTTCTTGTCAGATGTACCTAAATTCAAAAAGGAGGGGAAAAATACCTTACCAGAGTAAGGGCATGTAGTGACAGGACAAAAGGGAATGGCTTTAAAATGAAAAAAGGTAGATTGAGATTAGATACTAGGAATAAATCCTTTACTGTGAAGATTACGAGACACTGGCACAGAGAAGTTGAGGCTGCCTCATCCCTGGCAGTGTTCTAGGCTTGGAGCAACCTGGACTAGTGGAAGGTGTCACTGCCCACAGCAGGTGATCTTTAAGGTCCCTTCCTAACCTAACCAATCTATGATTCTGTGGTATTTGCATCATTTTCCTGCAATGACAACTGATGATTCTGACAATAACTTGGTGGCATGATGAACATTTTGTGCTAAATCTCTGCCCTTTTTTGAGGCAATGATTTTCACACCAGGGAGAATTGTTGAGTACAAATTTGACAGCAAGTGTCTAAACGGGGAAGAGGATGTACCGCAAGCACATCTATTGCCTTTAAATCCCAGCATACCCCTTGTGGCATCCCAGTTAAACACACCCAGCAAAGCAAGGTAATCTGCCAAAGCCCACACACTGTCTGCAGGAGAACCAAGGTATCAATCAGGAGCTCTTGACTCCTACCCTTTTGGTTGTTATTAATAGCACACATTGCTTTCTCATTCCCCTTAACATCCAAAAATAGCAGACTGACAAATCTTGCACCAAATATATGTGAGACCAAAAGGTCATCTTGGCAGAGACCATCTCCCTGCCTTGTAGTGCACTGCTCAGTGATACCTAACTAGCCTAAAAAGTCACTGCAGCTTTTTGGAGCCCTGTGCTGAAGCTTCGGGTGCAAGGTGCACGTTGATCTAATTAATCAGTATTAGCACCACCATCACAGTGTTTAAATAAAATTCCCCCACCTTTTCACCCTCGCCTCAGGCAAAGTGCAAAAGTCAACCTGAGCACTACGGGTCTGCACCTCCCCCTTCTTCATAATTCCTACAGCAAAATAGTTTCATCATGAGCACTGACACAGGGGCTGTAGGAATTAGTCTCCAGGGCCACAGAATCTCCTACATGTTTGGTTTGGGTATTTTTTAAAGATTCTTATGATAAAAATGAACCTTTTGATGGAGTAGATCAAAACCTCTACCTTAGTGATACCTTAGCAAAGGATGTTATGAACAAAGCCAGTGTGAAAGAAATATAATAGGAGCATTGAACATGCATATGGAAATCTTAGCTCCCAGCTAGACACCCCAGACCAAATTCTATACATGAG
Source organism: Agapornis roseicollis (assembly GCA_002631895.1). Classification (NCBI taxonomy): domain Eukaryota; kingdom Metazoa; phylum Chordata; class Aves; order Psittaciformes; family Psittacidae; genus Agapornis; species Agapornis roseicollis. The sequence goes on along the minus strand of NDXB01011642.1, from coordinate 30,766 downwards.
TGAAATTCCACTCACCCCAGAAATGGAGACACTACTGTTTTCTGTGCACAGTTGGGTCCCCTGTTGCTGAAGTCTTACTCCAGGTAGAACTGTGAAGGAAATTTCCCATGCAGTGATTGATAACCAGTGTTCTTATGGGATATACCATTCAATTTTGTCTGCATCATTCTGCGAAGTGTGAAGAGGAAATTGCTGAACCTCGAAATCAGCCTGACATTGTGGCTGTCAGCCAAAGAGATGCAGACAGCAATAGGCCATAATTCCTGCCCCCTTCATTTCATTTTCAGTCCTGTCAGGAGTGGAATTCGAAAATAAGAAGTCCTGTTATGAGGAAGACTTCCTCAAATAAAATAAAAGCTGAATGAGGGTGTCACTGTGCCATCTGCAGTAGACTGACGTGGAACCGAAAATCACTGTATTTCAGCCCAAACATGTACTTGATGCTGTGATTTTGAAGTACCCTTTCCCCCTGACTTTTAATAGCATTTTATTTTTGATGACTCCCATCACAAAGTGAAATAATATATTGTAAGAGTGCATGACACCGCATATTATTGTGTAAGCTACCATGAAATCTTAATTTAAGTGCACTATGAGAAAATGCATCAAGTCACTCCGGGTCACCACACCAAACCCTTGTGCAATAAGCATAAGCCTAAACAGCAGTAGACATTATGAACAAATTGTAACCTCAAAATAAATGCACAGGTCGACTTTCCAAGAGTAATGGATCTGGAGGTGACATCAACTTTGATATTAGTTCTCATCAGTCAAAGGTGGGGTTGTAACCTTACCCACCTATCAGCAACAGCTTAGGGGAATTATTCTGTCATTTTCTTAGACTGCATGGTGCAGATGTTAGCCTCAATAAAACCTTGCACTCCAGCTGCAAGGAAAATTGCTGATGGGGTACCCCAAAATAGTGTCCATGCTCACAGCCAGGCAGAGGGAGCCACTGCAGCCTGTGCTCTGGAGGGGAACAGTTCACATGTTACCATGAACCAGAACCTGGTCCTGACTTCTTGCTGAAACAAACACATGATATAATGTCATGGATGTCAGGCTGGATGGAGCTTGGACCAGTCTGGTCTAGTGGAAGGTGTCCCTGCCCATGGCAAGGAGGTTGGAACTGGATGAGCTTTAAGGTCCCTTCCAACTCAAACCATTCTGTGTTTCTATGATATGCAGCCAAGCCCTCTACAGCATCTCCACCCCAGCACAGATACCTTGCAGCAGAATCCCAGCTATGTGTCAGATTCCATGCAGACAAAAAGTGGCTTGGCATGCTGGCTCCTGCTCACAAGCCACTCCTCACTCTGCAGCATTGCTCATGTCTGGGTGCAGTTCAGCTTCTCACCTGTTGAATATGAATAATAAGCATTTGGATGATAAAGTTTCAATTACACTGCTTGTATGGCAATGAGACTATTCAAAGTAGTAACTAAATGCTGATTTGAGATACATGCAGCTAATCCCAGCACTGTTAGCAGCAACTTTTTTGTTCCCATTTAAAAGCAAAACAACTAAAATGTTGCAGAGTTAGCTTGGTTGCTTCAATTAAAAACACAAGTCTCCTTTACTCAATGCCCATAATTTAGTTTGCCTCTCTTGATATAACAAGGACCAAAATTCAGCTTGCAACTCGCCTTACATAGCTCTGACCCAGGAATGGGGACAAAGGAGCGATAGGAAACTAAGATACCTTGGTGGGTATCTTCCACAGAGAAGTGGCAACTCTTACAATGCGTGGGTAGATCCCATAAAGCTCAACTGAACATTAGACATAAGAAAACAACCTACAATGAAGTAAGATGGCAATTAATTTTACTGCTCAGGTAATTTGCCCAGCAATCAAGCAATTTGCACAACACTCGGTCGTGGTTCCCTCACCTGTGCAAACACAAAACAGACAGACAGCAACGCTGTCATTAAGACCTAACAAGAAGCTGCAACATATACAAAGGCTCATCACCGCTCATTAAAAACGCTTCTAGTTTAAGGGAGCGAGGCAGCAGTTAAGGGCATCCCCTCGCGAAGTGTTTAAGATACAGCGTGTAGGAAGGTGAACAGGTGCAAGCACAAGCCCCACTGCACTGCAACATAATCCCGCCACGGCCATCCCACCGTGCCAGGCAGCAGGGACAGATGGTGCAGGGAGCTGCAGAGCCGCCGTGCGGGGACGTGCAGGGGCAAGCAGCTGCCCGGCCCAGCGGGAGCGCTCCTCCCTCACCACCCGCTGCGCCGGCTCCGTGCAGCGCCCATCGCAGCAGGGCCTGACAGGGCAGCCTCGGGGTTTCCGCTGGGCTCGGACGCTCCTTCTCAAATTGCCTGTTCCTTCCAGTTATAGCTGTAATTAATGTAGAATGAATTATTTGGGTGTCTTAATTTCCCAGCTTGTTTTGGAAAAGTCCAATTAATGCTAAGTAACGCCAAAGGCTCGCCGGCTCTCCTCTGCCCTGAAGGGATCCAATTAAAATGAGACACTAGTCAAAATGTCAAACCACAGTCATTTTTACAGCCATTGTGTAACAGATCTGTGGCTACATATAAACCACACAATCACTGGACAAAATCGTGCAGTACTTGGAAACCTAAAGCCTAAAATGCCCTCACTCAAGATGCAGCCTCCCCTGCCAACCAAAAGCATGTCCAGAACTTACAGGAAATAATAAAAGTCACAGTTCCTCTCACAGGACAATTAAAACCATAGAATACAATGAAACAAGTAAATTAGGCAATAATATATTGAACAATAATACATAGACAATAACAAAAGCTTAAATGCAGAGAAGACAGTTCAGAAGGTCTGATGTTTGAGGAGCTGAAGGACATCTGGGGCAGCACAGATAGGAGCTGGTAAAGCCACCCCATGCAGAAATGCAGAAATTAATCTGGTTTGCTTCCAGAGCCATGCAGGCACAGTGACAGTCACTTCAAGGCTCTACACAACTGTGGCACATTTTAATCTGGAATCCTTGTGATCCACTTACACATTCTCTCTGTATTAGCTTACTCAAACCTTTAGAGAGCATATAAGGTCTCTGTCATACACATATCCCTCACTAGCTAAGATCTTTCTCTTGATCAACTTTCTGGCTTGAAAAATCCTAACCCTTTTATTCTAGCTCTGAAAGTATTTCATCTGGCTGTGGAAAAGAAATGGGTATTAAATCATTCCTGAATGGGAGACTAAATTAAAAACGGAGACAGGTCAGGATTTCAGATGAGGGTTTGTTTTTAATGAGCTCTAAATCCAATGTAATTCAATGAATCTTCTTGACTTCTGCAGAAAATCGCCCTGCTCTTTCCCACCAGTCAAACAAATTTTTCCCAACCAAAGCAGCAGGATCCCTGGGTACTTGGTCTGAGCACAGGAAGGCAATACTGCTTCAAAGGGCCTCAACTTTATCTTTTTTTATTTAATCTAGTTGCCCTTGAAATGAAAATTCCAAATTCTCCACTCACTTTGAAGTTGAATTTCAGCAGCAAAGCGAGGGATTAGAGGAACATGAGTCTTAGGAATGGCACATTCCTTTGGGGAAACACATCCAGGGGTCACTGGCCTTCATGCAACACCGAGGAGCAGCAAAGGAGCTGGTTGGACATCAACCCATGGAGGTGCCTGAGACAGCAGGGAGGACATGGCCACCAGCACTGGCTGCTGCTGGCCCTCCCTGCTTCCCAGACCACTGGTGCCCCTCTGCCAGGGTGGGAAGATCCTACCAAATACTGCACCCAAACTGCTGGGTCTGTGCAGAAGAATGGTGTGAAAAGTAAGTCTTTGGGAAAGCTGCCACACAACTAGTGTGTTGCTCATATCTATAGTGCTCTGTAAGCTGCCAAGTTCCTCTCCCTCCATCATTTTGTAGGGGGAAAAAACAAAGATCTCCTTTAGACTAAAAATCACACAGGAAATCTCACAAGAGACTGGTTTTGTCGAACGCTTTTATGTCCTTCTGCCCTTCCCACCTGTGAAATGAACAGAAAAAAGATCTTTCTATTTCTATTTGTGCATTAATTGAGAATTGAAATGTGAACATGTCTTGTCCTGCACCCTGAGCAAAATGAAGGCTTGAATATTTCTGCCAAGCATAGGGAAAGAGAAATTAAGACCAGTGAACACAGTAGGAGTGCAGTGGCATTTCTGCCTGGCTGTGGCAGTAGGTTCAGTGCAGCAGTTTTCATACTAAAGCTTTCCCTGACAGTCACCACTCCAGAGGGTCTGAGGCACTGCAGTGAGTGGAGGAAAAAGCTGCAGAAGGGCTGAAGTACCGCAGTGTGGTATAAGCTGGTAAACGTCTTTCTAAACATATTGTCATAAGTGAAAAAGACAGAGTACCAATAAACAATGGTTTTCACCCAGAAGCAAGCTGTCTGAGCTAGGAGAGGAAGCTCAAGAGAATGAGGGCAGAATTATCCAGAGCAGTTTGCACAGCCCTGAAAAATATTTGAGACATTAAACTATCAATGTTTGCTCTTCCTGGGACTCTCCGTGTGACTTTCCATGATGCCAGCAGTGCAGAGACACAACGCGCACTTCTGCAGGCTGCCATTCCTGCCCCTCAAATTAAACATTTTTTTTTGATTGCTTATGATTGCCTTCTAACTAACTGATGTGTGGCANATGATGCCAGCAGTGCAGAGACACAACGCGCACTTCTGCAGGCTGCCATTCCTGCCCCTCAAATTAAACATTTTTTTTTTGATTGCTTATGATTGCCTTCTAACTAACTGATGTGTGGCAGGCTTGTCCTGGGCTTACGTAACTCGATTTGCTAAGTACTCAACATTTACTGTTCAGCTGAAGTTTGCTTAGTGATACATAACTAATTGCGTGCAAATAATTAAAGGAAAATCATCACATAGAATCATAGAACAGTTAGGGTTGGAAAGAACCTTAAGATCATCAAGTTCCAACCACTCCACCATGGGCAGGGATGCCTCACACTAAACCATGTCACCCAAGGCTCTGTCCAATCTGGCCTTGAACACTGCCAGGGATGCTTTGTTCACCACTTCTTTGGTTAACCTGTTTCCTGCTGTCTTAATGCTTAGGAGTGAAAGGGGAAACCCAGCAGACCAGGAAAAAGGTCAGGAGAAGTGAATTTGAGAGGCAAAAATATGCTGTCAGCAAAGTGGGAGTACATAGAGAGAATGGATAGGGGCCACGAGGATGGTAATAGGGCTAGAGCACCTCCTGTATGAAGACAGGCTGAGAAAGTTGGGGCTGCTCAGCCTGGAGAAGAGAAGGCTGCCTGGAGACCTCATAGCAGCCTTCCAGTATCTGAAAGGGGCCTACAAGGATGCTGGGGAGGGACTGTTCATCAGGGACTGTAGTGATAGGATAAGGGGCAATGGGTTTAAACTTAAACAGGGGAAGTTTGGATTGGATATAAGGAGGAAGTTCTTTACTGTGAGGGTGGTGAGCCACTGGAATGGGTTGCCCAAGGAAGTGATAAACACTCCATCTCTGGCAGTGTTCAAGACCAGGCTGGGCAGAGCCTTAGGTGATATGGTCTAGTGGGAGATGTCCCTGCCTAAGGCAAGGTGTTTGGAACTGGATGACCTTAAGGTCCTTTCCAACCCAAACCATTCTGTGATTCTGATTGTAGTGCTTCCTTGAGTTGTTTGACTGAGATGGGACAGATTCTTCAAGTACCAGGTCTGTGTCATAGCCAGGTGTTTCAGAAGACGCTCTGGACTAAATTCTGAGCTTGGAAAAACTGCCTATCTATCTCTATGCCTCCTAACAAAAGGTAGCATCTTACAGATCTTTTTGCTCCCAGAGTGAGGTCCAGCAGAGCTGTAAAGGAAGGTACCAAAGAAGTTGGTCCCATTTATCTGAATCCACACACTACCACAACGTCCTTCAGCAGTTTCGCTGATGTTTGTGCATTGGCCACTAGCCCAAATCTCAAAGCAGTGTAACTAAAGGCAGACCCAACCCCTAGAGGAACAAAGTCAGGCTCATAGGTTGACTGCAGTAGAGAAAAGCTTCCATATAAGTTCCTCAGTGAGCCTGGGCAAGTGTTGAACATAGCATCATGGGTTTGTTACATGCCAGGGAGCTGATGGGTGACATAGTACAAGTTACATACACTCTTAATAAACCATCTGAGACTCATTAGAGGGTGAGTTACCCACTGGTGAGATACAGAAAGCAGAACTGCATTTAATAAAGAAATGTTAACCTCTGGTCACAGTCTCACCACCTGTGATTACGTACATGCACAGAAGGAAAGAACATAAAATAGGTTACACACTGTAAAACTGCTTTCTAAGCTCAGTCTTATATGAAGTCAAACCTAATTCTCATACAGTTCTATTTCTATATGAAAAAATAATGACAGATTTGGGAAAGCAGTGGGTCCTTATTACAGCACTTCTTCCTTCTCTGTTACAGGAATGACCTGCCAAGCTCGAAGTTCATACATTACAAGTGAGATCCTGTGGGGTTACCGTTTCACCCCTGTCCTCACTCTGGAGGATGGATTTTATGAAGTAGACTACAACAGTTTTCATGAAACATATGAGACCAACACACCAGTTTACAGTGCCAAAGAGCTGGCAGAGATGGCCAGCCGAGCAGAACTACCCCTGACATGGTCAGTTTCCAGCAAGCTGGACCAGCATGCTGAGCTGGAAACTGAAGAGGAAGAAAAGAGTCAAGAAGAACAGAATGAAAGAAACGGTGACGTGGCCAACTTGGAGAATGAGTCCAAAGTGTAGAACCACCAGAAGCATAAAGGCCACGCCGCCTCCTTTATCTTCTCCTTCTTTGCTCCCTTTTGCTTTCTCCAACATGCTTTTTATTTTTTTTTTCTTCCTTGTTATTTTTAAGTCTGGGAAAATAAATCCTTAAGTTGTGAAATATTTACCTGCCCAGTTCAAACAAGAGATTCACAGACTAAGCAAAGGCCTGGGTTAAAGCTGCAATACCCATTACTTATGGTGGAATCTCAATCCCCACCCTGGTAATGACTCCTGACTTCCTCGGCACCTCTCTGTGTTCAGACATCCAGGTTTATTCAGACCACCAACAACTAAAGAACCCAAAAGCAATGGGAATATATGCAAGGGATTTAAAAGGAAAGACTAGTTAATGCTCATCCAAGTAATGGGCCTTGACTCCAGTTTTTATGCATTTCAGAACAGTTTCCTAAACTCGGTGACAAGCCTCTATGAAATGGGCCTTGCAGCTTTAAGATGAAGGTGAGCAGAAGGATCTGCAACCCAAACTTATACTGTACATATGCCTTATGTAATTACTTTCTCTTTACATTTAGTAATAAACACAGCATGTACAAAAGTACTGTAGTAAAGAACTTCTAAATAATGTACACAGATGTGTAATTAATGTAGGTTTAGAAACAGACTTCTAGAAGTATTGGGATGCAAAAACTAACTACCAATCAAGTAGGCATTTCTCTTCAAACATTTGGAGTGTAACATTGACTTTTTTCCCCTATCTATGACTCTCCTAGTGCATGACATTTTCTTCAGTGTACCAGACTGGCAGCTATTTAGAGTACCTCACTGTTTGCCAAACAGATCGTTCCACTGACTCTAAAAAGCCATAGGTCTGGGAGAGGGCAGGGTAGATAAATTTTTAATTTATTAGCAATTACAAATTACTGATATACTGTGAAAATGTTTACAAATAAGGCAGACCAATCCTGGTTATTTTTTGGCAGTTCAACCTAAAATTTAGGCTGTGGCAAACTCACGGCAAACCAGAATTTCCGATATACTCTTAATATAGCAAGCGTGTTTCATGTGGAGGTATTGTCCTTTATGTGCAATATCTAGGGAAATTAATCCCTTCTCCCCACCTAACTATGGGATTTCAGCAGAGTAGTTTGCTACACAGACAACACAAGCCATTGAAATCCAAATGTTGCACCTTAGCAAGTAGATTTTAGCTACCCAGCTGCAAACGAAACAACTGAGTTTCATCTGAAGCCAAAATCAATGAAATTCACTTGTTGGCAGTGCCGGTGCTTGGCCAGTCCTGCAGAGTCACAAATGGTGTGACATCCCTTGGTACATGCCTCAACAGGGTTTCTCAGATAAACACAAGGTTCCTGCCACCCATGCTCAGGAGAGTAGTTCCCTAATGACTTTCTTCACCTTAAGTTAGCTCCTTGGCTGTTGTAAATCAGTGTAAATCCTGTACATTTGACAACTTTAAAATTAATGGGGCAGTGATAATTTGCATAGCTTACACAGCAACATTCACATGAGTGGGGAGCTGGGGTGTACAGTCACAGTTCCACGGACATGGTCCCTAAGGGGCTGCTCACACAGTGCGGCATTGCCCAGTGCTAAGGACCGCTCAGTCAGGCCCAGCATGCATAAAATACTACCTGCTGAAAAAGCACTGCTTTTGGTGGGCTTTCGCTTAGGCCCATCACATAGAGCATTTCTGTCAGCAAAGGAGAAGAAGCTGCAGCAGCCTTAATTTTGTTTTACTTTTTATATCTGTCTACTCCAGAAAGAAAGGACACACTGAAGAGAATCCGAAGGATTTTTTTGTACAGAAACATTTATGCTAAAAATAGAAGAGCAAAAAAACAACATAACCTCAGGAGAAACTTGGTGGGCAGGTGGAAATTTGCACTGTGATACAGCTTTCACATTAAATTCACAACTATTTCCCTTTTCCTTTCTTTTTTCTGGAAACAACTGCCCCGTTCTAATTTTCACAGTGTGGCTAATCAGTGGGAGTTCCCTTCAGATCCTCTAGCTGTGCTTCATGCTGAGGCAGTCAGAGTAGCATGTGTTGAAAGGCTTGCACACTAGGGACTGGCAGATCAGGCTGGATGGTTTCAGCTCAGTATTTTCCCTAAAAGGCTTTCACAAAGCAGCGTGATGTAAGGAATGGTGCAGAATACAGATTTTTGTTCCCTCCACCCAGGATGGCTGATTCCATTAACTTGGTAAAGGTTACTTACACTTAATATCTGTGAGATAGCACTCATCTGGCTACAGACCTTTCAAAGCTCATTCTTCCGCCCCAGCATCAGCAGCTGCCAAGTGTTCCAGTTCATCCATCACAGTCCACCCATAAGGCTACCCATGAGGGGTACTGAGTGCTTTTAAGGAAGGGTGTCTCCACAGCTCCACTGGAAGACAGAAGCCTTACAGCAGAGGAGCCAGGGGTAACACAGCATCAGTAGCCACCAGCAGCCTGTGCATGTCAGTCCTAGCAAAAGGTGCATGAGCTGAGAGCAAAGCATTCCTCTGAGGATAAACCTGCTTTTCTCTCTTGTAATTTACTGGGCCACTCTATAACTCATTGCTGCAGTTTAACAAAAGTTTGTGTTAATTAGAACAGCAGCTCAGGGCCCTAATTAAACCATTTTTGTGTCCTTTAGCACAAAAACCAGACTTTCCGCCACTGGGGCATGTGCATGTGTAAGCTATAATTTTGTGAATAGGGCACTTAAAGCTTAAGGTGTGTGTGTGTTTGTCTCTTTCTCTCCCCCCTCCCTGTATTTTATTGTCTTTGGTATTAATGTAGTAAGGACTGTAAAGTTTATGAAATCTCATTTTTGTAACATAAGCTTTAAAACAAAATAGAAGCCTCCAAAGCTTTCAATGGGGAAGCTTCACATAAACTTTGTACTAGAATGTCCCTATCAAACACCTCTATTTTTCTACAATGATTGATTAAGCAGTTTAACAATGTATTTTGTGTCAATGATTTCAACTGAACTGGTAAAAAGAAAATTAAGAATTGAATGCTGTTAATTAACAATGGATTTTCAAGCCGTATATACGAGTGGTGTTTTCATTAACAGTAAGTTACTTAACCTGGGAACTTCCTCTTATCCTAAAGTAATGAAATACTATGAAATATCAGTGTCAATCAATATTATTATGAAATACCAGTGCCCTACGGGAATATTTTTGGCAAATCACATATAAGGAAGATGAATAATGCAACATCTTAATATAATTGACTACATAATTAGTCCAAGACCCATTACCTCTTTATATATTTCACTGATACATTTTGATGTCTTTTTCACAGAGTGTCTTGTGATTTCCAGGAGCAAAAGAACTTCCAGAGGTAAATGTGAGCTCTCAGTAATCTACTGCAGCTCTCAGTTTCTCCTTCAATGAACAGAAATGCTGCTGAGGTGCTTTGTGCTTTGTACAGACTTCATGCACTGCTGCACAGCCCTCACTGGCTCCTTCTCACGTTTTAAGTTTCTTTTGTTTTTTGTTAATAGCACTCTAACTATCTCTCTCCTGCCCAAGTTTCCAAACCAGGTATTTCAGGTGTTGATAACAGACACAGATGTGCTGCTTTTAACAGTGCAACACAAATTTGTACCAGGCGACAATTCGACCTTCAGCAAATACTTTAAGCTCAGGCTCATTAATAAATATCATGTTACCAGCATTAAAATTAATCTTGGAAATTATTTCAAAATAAACATAAAAAATCACAAACGTTCTCCTAGATGGGGGCTATAGGAATGCTGGGGAGGGGCTCTTCATTAGGGACTGTAGTGACAGAACAAGGGGTAATGGGTTCAAACTTAAACAGGGGAGGTTTAGATTTGATCTAAGGAAGAAATTCTTTCCTGTTAGGGTGGTGAGGCACTGGAATGGGTTGCCCAAGGAAGTTGTGAGTGCTCCATCCCTGTCAGTGTTTAAGGCCAGGTTAGACAAAGCCTTGGGTGGCATGGTTTAGTGTGAGGTGTCCCTGCTTATGGCAGGGGGGTTGGAACTAGAATCATAGAATCATAGAATAGTTAGGGTTGTAAAGGACCTTAAGATCATCAAGTTCCACCCCCCCTGCCATAAGCAGAGACACCTCACACTAAACCGTGCCACCCAAGACTTCATCCAACCTGGCCTTGATCTTAAACTTAAACTAGATGATCTTAAGGTCCTTTCCAACCCTAACTATTCTATGATTCTATGATTTTATGTGTGTAGCTGTTATGATCTACATCTACATCCTACAAAACCACAACCATTGTTATTGATGTGAGCCACCCCATCAAATTTAACTTGCTGCAAGACTGCAGGCACCTGCAGCATATGGAGAGAGGATTGCACAGTCAGAGCTCCCTGCATACCTCTTCAAGGCAGAAGGAGGTGGTGTGGTAGAGAAGGGTCCCTAGGAGGCAGCTGCCAAACCAGGTGAGACAAAGTGCTGGCAAATACAAAAGGAAAACACTTGCTGGATGGTTTGAAGTTAAGTTCAAGGCAGTCTCTGGCTTTAACTCTGGTGTGCAGAGTTGCCCAGATCTGTAGTTGTCCATGTTCTTCTGCTGGAGTTAAAGAGAAAATTCAGGCCTTTTAAAACCAGGAATGAACTCACTCTTCTCTTTTCAGCCACAGAACCGAAGTTCCCGTTTCACTCAGCTGCACACATCAGGATACATAGGATACATAGGAAAGGGAAGACCTGTTCTCTTCAGCCCAGGGAGGTTCAAAGCCGCAACTCACTTCTCCCAGGAAATTAACCCTTCCATAACAGCAACGGCAGAACCCTAGCCCCTATGCCAAGGGCACAAAGAAACTTTAACTCCTTGTGTTTGTAACAGAAGAATGGAAAATTCCTCATTCTGTGGGTCCATAACAGCCTCTGTCCTACCCCTCAGGGTCCTCCCTGGTTATATGGCAGGCCTCAGGCTGGGGAAGTCATGGTGGGCAGGTTTCTCACCTCCTGAGCCAGTACAGCCAGCAGGCAGCTGCAGAAGTGCAGCACGATGGCTTTTGCCTATGTTTCTGAATGCAACCAGCTACTACATCTCCTAGGGGGGCAAATCCCACAAGGCCTGGGTTTGATGTGCTCTGAACATCACCCACCAGACCAGCCTCACTGCAAGGTGGAGGTGGAGGGAAGCCAAACCATTTTATCTCACTCCAGCTTCTCTGTCAGATGGGTACAGCAGCATGCAGCCCTGAGAGGATGCACAGTGTTATGCCCAGAAACCCTGGCCGGCAGAAAGAAGGGGTATCTGTGACTCCTGTCTTTTGCAGACTTGATTTTAAGCAAGTGGTGAATTTATACCACTTCCTCCAGTTATTTAATGTGGATGTGAATTAGAGGATCAATGTCAAACATGTGGTTTGTCTATATGGCAATGGGATATTTGGGCGCCTCAGGTAGGACATTTCTTAGTAGCGACCACCAGAGTTTCTGACAGTGAAACACAAACTTTTTACTATCACGGTATTTGCTGTCCATCAAAAAACCTTTCTTTTTGGAGTATCAGTCTCCTTAACAGCCACATTATGTCACTTGGGCATTTTTTAGGCTATAAATCCGACCTAATAAAGCAAGAACAAAAGTTGGCTTCTCTTCCGCTCCTGTTCCTTCAGTTCATAAAGATGCTGTCTGGAAACATGAGCTTGGAAAACAGGCATAAATCTGGGCTTTGTGCTGTAAATAACAAAGACAACACCTTAAATCTTAAATGATGGTCTTTTATGCTAAATTTGAAACTTCTAGGATCTGACTTTCTGGAGGGGAGGGGTGATGTTAGACATTCCAGGACATGCTTCATTTTGTGCATTTAGTTCCAGCTTGCTTCTACCAACTTCCATTTTTTCAGATCCTCTGGATTTCCAGAAATTATAATCCAGTGGCAACTTCAGTGTAATCACGTACCTATCTTACCGCTTGCCATTCTCCCATTTACTGTCTATATAGTGATGCACTAACACAGTTTCACATAGATAGCACACAGACGTCATAGCCAAAGATAGCTTTCTGAAGAGACTCGTATATCTTGCTATTTTATCTGAAGTGTGAAATCTGTTTTCTATTCTAAGGAAATTCACAAGTGTAAACCACAGCTCTTTCCTCATCCTCCCTAACCCATGTGTGATCCACACAGAATAGACACTTAAGGGATTCAAATAATACCAGCTGCTTTGATTTCTTGTTTTTGCTCAGGGGCAGGACTGGGGAGAACCTTCACCACCTTTCTTTTTCCTGTTGTTTTTCTTTAAATCAAAGACAGCAAATCCAAACTCAAAACTGCTGCTCATGGGCAGTCCCCTGGAAGCTACGAGCACCTGCTACCAGCATGCTTTGAAGTCTGTATCAGCCACCCTTCCAAGCCATAGAGCTGTTTTCCTTCAAATGATTATAGGCAGTCACTTGCACTAACTTGACTGGAAGGTTTAAATTGGGAGAACTGGTGGAGGACTGTTACCCAACACAGTTTCCTCCACGTGTTTTTCACAGCCTGTTAGACTGGTGTCCTCTGGACTTCTTCCAGCTCAGGAAAGGAGGGTGTCTGGTTCATCAGCATGAATCCTCGCAGCTTCCCATCATTGTGGCCCGGAGGACCCAGATTCCTCACTGAAATATCCATGCTAAAAGGCGTGTGATGTGGTGCTTGAGATGGCACTGTTCTATTTCAGAAAGGATAGCAATGCAGCGTACAGTGTTCAATCCACCTCGGGTGCGCAGCACATTGTTCACAGCCTTCTGCGGACCTGAGGAAACAGACCTAGAGCATTGCACCGCTAGCAGAGCTCTTTAAATGCCTGAGAAATCTTCCAAAGAGTATAACTCTAATCAAATTAAAATCCAAATAAAAAGGATCTTTTCTAAAAAGAGATTGTATCTTAATGAGAAATCTCTAATCTGAAAATATCAGATTGGGGATGGGGAACCCAAACTTACACTTTGAAGTCACTATAATGAATCTTGTTCAGATGGTTGATAGGAGCTATTTCATTTTCACAGCAAAATTTGGGGTTCAGACGTATGGGATTCCAGAGCTAACCTCCTCAATCTCTGCTTGTGGTTTTCAGAAATGCTGAGCATTTACCAGTTTTTACCAAGATCAGTAGGAACTAGGAGGCATTTCTGTAAAGAGAGACCATCTGCTCAGATGACTATGTCAGAACTTTGTGCTGTGCTGCCTTTTGCTCCTGCTTTTAGGCTCCCTGGGAGATGATGGAGTCAGGTCTCCACCTTGCTGAAATACCATCTGCATGAAATATATGCCAAAGTCTTAAAGAACCCACACATGCTACAGGAGGGTTTGGGCACACATATTTAGGCACCCCAGGCATCACTAAAGGCGCACTGTCAAATGTGTTAAAGGTGCTACCATCTTTATGACTTGACTCTTTTAAAGGCATGTTATTGGTAATCGAGTTAAGGTACAGGAGTGGGGCAAGAGGAGGAGGCTGCACAGCTTCCACTTGTGCTGTAGCTTCTGTAGGAAAACACGGAAGCCATCACTTAGCAGAGAAAACAGCATTCCTCATTTGTAATAAGATCAATACTTAAAATATGGCAAAGGTAAAATGGTTCTTAGCAAATACAAAAGTTCCCTGGAAAGGGAAAGGAATGCAAACAAGTGCAAAGTCCACAGATGAAACCCAATGAAAGTCTTGGCCAAAGGGCAGAGCCACTGGAATCCAGAGTTCAAAGCTAAGCCATGCTACTGGCCATTTTTAACTTTCTGTACACAAGTATTTCTTTGACATGCATAAAATCACTATTGACAAATACAAGATATCATGACCAAAACTATTGCTTAAAAAGGTTGACTAACTAAATCACTGAAATCTGTATAATGAGAAGGGAGAGAATTCATCACATCAACCCTGTTTAGCACATTTTTCCCCCTTGTGATATACACTGAAGTAATATCAACAAGGCACAGCATTGTTTTTAAACTTAATGAATTCAAAAGAAGCAGGGAAAATGTTCAGTGCTCAAAACCCATCGTGCCTGTTCAAGACTCCATCTTTAGGTCTTTTGCCACCATCTATATGACAAGGAAGAAATTAGCCGTATGCTAGTTAGTATGTACAGTACTGACTGTAAAAATCCTTTTACCCCTTGAGAGGCCCAAATTCAAAATGAACTTGAAGAGAAGACACAGCAAGACCATGTAATATGATAACTAATACTTGTAAAAGGAGTTAAGCTTCTGCTTAGCCTCATTTCCCAGAGAAGAAATAGCAGGACAGATATGGAAAAAGAAAACTACAGAGAAATTTTCCTGAAAAATGGCAAACAGAAATTTGGCTTTATTTCATAGATTTGAATAAAAAAATCTTTTTTCTCTTTTTTTGATGACAGTGCTTGTTCTCTTCCCATGTCAACACTCTAATGGATCTGCTTAATATCTGCATGGTCATAAAAATACTTCTTTTCAAAAGTAATTCTAGTTTTGTAGAAAAATAATTTGTTTTGAGTCTTTAATATTAATTATGGAGAATTCTGTTCACCAGTGCAAATAATTAGAACAAGATCAATATAATGAACTGCTCCAGAGAAAAAATCCACAAAAATTAAAATGCACCACTTTACAAATCAGGGGGCAATATTCCATTCACAGCTTTTTCCCCTCACATTTCCAAAATAAAGTAATAAGGCATTGCAATATTAGTACAAAATGTTTTGTTCAGCTGAAGACTTTCTTGGAATAGGTTGAAAAATCCATTTTTGCTCACCTTTGCAAATAATGAACACATTCACACCACTGAATTAACGTCAGTTTCCTACTGTAAAAATTAATAGGTTTCTCTTCTTTTCTTTTTTCAGTGGAGAAATCTGCCACCAAGCTCACCCTTACATTATGAATCAGTCACTGCCATGACTCTGATCACAGCTAAAATTAAACGACTCCAATATGACATTCTGTACATTTTCACAAGAATGGTCTTGTGAAGTGTTAGGACCAAAATGTCCAGGACCCACCTGGGCCTTGGGAAGTGTAGGCTCAACCTCCTGCTCTAACTGACTCAGAACAAAGTTTTTAACCTCAGATCATCTGAAATACGGAGCTGTGGAAGCTCAAGCCAGGTCTCCTTCCTCCCATGACAGTTTCTACCCATCAGGTCACAAATTACCAGTCAATATGTTGCCATCTGTTGCCAAGTTGGATGGGGCTTTGAGCAACCTGGTCTAGTGGAAGGTGTCCCTGTCCGTGGCAGGGGGTTGGAACTGGATGGGCTTTAAGGTCCCTCCAACCCAAACCATTCTGTGCTTCTATGATGGTGAACACTGTGACCTCAGTGTACCTTTAGCAATAATAAATTGTAACTCGTTATCAAGGTTTTTTCTTGACAGTTCAAGTAACAAGACAATGCTAAGTAGCAGCGAATAACACTTCTTTTGGGAGCCCTGGGTAGAGCCTTCAAAATGGGCAATATTTTCCTTTCAGCTTGCTGGCCCTTCAGCAATCTGTGCTGCAGTCAGCCAGCTGGTAACAAGTCCTCAACACTGCTTTCCTCTCAGCATTTTCTGAGTGCTATTTTCTGTGGGCGCAATAAGGGCCAAGGCAAACATCTTCAAAATGATGTGCCCAAAAATCTTCATGGTATGCATCAACATTGCTCAGTTAAAATTAAAAAAAAACAAAACAAAACAAAACAAAACCAAAAAAAAAAACAAACACCCCTAAAATTACTTTTCTGTTGTTTACTGTGGTCATTTTACAAAAATTAACTATAAAAGTTAATTTTTAATATCAAAGTGGGAAGCAGTTTAACTGCTAAATGAACCACCAAATGACAGCATTTTAAAGGTCCAGGTCAGTATTCGAAAGTTTCCTGTAAGTAACATTGCATTTTAATACCACCAATGGCCTGAGAGGGAATTACTACCATCTTTTCTTCCATTTACTCCATCAAATGGACAACCAGAAATTAAAACAACTACTTCAGATAAACATGAACGGAGATTTTGACTTTAGTTTAGAAGCTACTTTATAAGTAGCCACAAATACCAAAATTTTCAAAGCCTGAAGTCTGCTATGTCATTCCCAGTGGAGTAAGAAATAATAATGCAGTCAGATAACAAATACATTTCTGCATAAATCTCAGAAGCTGGATGCTAACATGATTCAGTTAGCAAACTAGAAAATAAGTATCTACCCTAAAAAACTTACATAGAAGTTTATGAATAAGTTACTAAATCCCATGTGCACAAATCATCTTATGAAATAAGCAGGAATCAGGAAAAAAACTTTGGTGGAAGATGTAGTTACTTACTTGCTGTGACAGCAGAGTCTGTATCATTATTCTGTCAGATGAGGGATGAGGTAGGTTTGCAACAGTAATCATTTTGCTATTAACCAACCTTTGTATGCCTTTGTCTTTCCTTAAAAACAATTTCAGTACATCTGTGAATGGGTAACAATGAAAGCATATTTATTAAGATAGCACAAGCAAATCATGTATTTAGAGAACTACTTACATAAAATACATATAAAACTGCTGTTCTAGGAAAATTGTTTATCCACTTTAAAAGAGGAACTAATAAATAAATCCTTTTCTCTGGAACAATAAACAGCTTCAGACACTGTCTTCTTTTAATTTGCTTACATTTAATTCACTGAAACACCAGTGTGCTCTTAAGAGAAGGAGAGGTTATAGGCAGGAACTGAGAATGAAGACCTCCTTTCCTTAGTCCACAGTCCTTAGTTCAGGCTCCCTTTTCTTTATCTCTGGTTTTCCAGTGTATTTCTTGCACAGTTCCAGGACTCAGGGGAAAAACGCACGCATGTATTTTCTATACAATTTTTCTCTTGACTTTGATTCACTGCAGAATTAACTAAACCCTGAGTGAATATAACTGGAGCGGGGCTTTTCCCCCAGTTACCACAGACCAATAAGACAAGGCTCCACATTTTGAGACATGATGGATGTTGTAAGAGGTGTGGGTGAGCAAGGACCTCACTGCAGCCTCAGGTCTGGAAAGTGGGCCGCATCTTTCATTGGCTCACATTTTACCCACTTCAGCCACAAGCAAGCTACATTCCTCATCAAGAGCTTCATTCTGGGTTGATTTGGCAATTGTTTTATCAGAAAATTAGCAAAATGTTGAGTTAAAATGTCCAGTTCACCTGCAAAGTCACTTTCGCCTGATCCACAAATGCATGACCCACATCATGCATGGCTTTAACACAGGCTGCATGGCTCCAGAAGTCTTCAAGAGTCTCTTACTGTGGGTACTTGGCTGGGACTTAAACCAGTCGGTACAAAGGTGGCACAACATACACAGGCATATGTCAGGTATTGCTTTTATGGTACCACAGGAATAGCACCAGTGTTAGCCTGAAATCAGAGGATATTCAGTCACAGAAATTATCTGTCAGGAATCTCAGTGTGGCAAAAACTGATGGGGCTTGTGTTGTGCTTCCATAAACATAGTTCTTCATTAGCCACTAAGGGTTGCACCATTTCACATAAACATTGATAATTTGCTGAAGGAAAAGAAACAAGGGAGAAAGAAAGGGAGAAAAAGAAAAGTGTCACTCTCCCTTTATCATTTAAATAACCTTCTAGTAGATGATATGCAACCTCTTTTGTATTCTCACTCTAGTATTTTGTAACTCTTTCCGTTAGTGCTTTTTCAATTATCCAACATTACAAACACCAGTGTTTTGAAAGGTAAAATGTTACAAGATTATCTTGACAGACATAATATATATAAATTGGTAAGATAGTTTTTGATAGGCCTTATGCTTCTAAATCAATAAAATAGATATGTAAGATCTGCCTCCAAGCACTGTTCTAGTAAGAGTTTCATTATTGCTACTAGGATACTTGAAATTTTATAATGCTTCATTAGGTTATATGACAATAGGACAAAGCTATTCTCTATAGCACATATATCTGGTAATGGCCACAGTCTCTGAGACATTTTGGAACTGCTTTTCAATTTTCAGGTAGCACTTTCTCACATTATATCAAAGTATATTTTCCTTTATACTTTCTCTGAATGTTACAACAACAGATTATCGTGTAACAGACTGTAACCAGATTGCACAGGAACAGGTATTACAAGCACATTTTTTAGTTTACCAGAACTCAGTTCTATCAGTGGGAACTCAGCTCTCTATTCTGTACCTTTTCCTTTGCTCACCTGTCATTTTGCTAAAGCAAATCCTGGCCACCCACTGCGCTGCATCCCAAAGCAAATCTGTGCTTCTTGCTGCTCAGGTTATTTAGAATTTGCTTCTTCTGAAAAGCTCATGAGAATTAAGTCCAACTCAGTCTTGTCTGATCATTATTTGGAAAGTGGAATAAACGAATTAAATTAAAGCCATTTAAACTCCCTTCATGCCAAATCTTACATCACATTAGATAACTTCTGCATATGGACAAAGGACAGCAAAAAAAATGAGATAACTCTTCATAGAAAATTATCATCTTGCACAAAACTAAGAGAACAGTTGTTGTTAAGTGAACAAACCACTGGCCTACACCCTCCAAACAACATGCATATTTTACTAGTGTAGCATGCAGCAATAATACTGTCTTTTTTGCTAAAATGTGCTGGTAGAAGAGCAAGACAGTAACGTTTTCATCCACATTTTAATTTGAATTCTGTTGGGTTTTGTTTGTTTTTTATTATTTCAATATGCGAATTGAAGGTATCGTGACACAGGTTTAGGAAACTCTGTCTTTAAGCCCAGGAGCGGAGCTGTGTGCCCAAGGTCATGGGTGTGCGCGAATACCTTTCCCAAATTAGAGTCTATGAACATTATAAGAACTACTCAGCACATTGCAGGATCATCTTAAAACCATTTGGTTTTGTAAGTGACACATCACTGAATTCCATTTAACATGGTGGACTGCAAAGCTGTTATATTTACTCCTCAGTGAACAATAATAATCAGGGCGTGCAAGTCACCAGTCTAATTCCAGACACGCTCAACCTGCTGCCTGCATGTAGCTGTTTGCTGTCCAAGACATCAGGGAGGGAAGCCACATCTCCCTCCAAGTGAGAGATACTCTTATGCAATGACCAGTAACCAACAGCAGAGCTGGCTGAAATCTTCTTAGGTAAATTTTCTTCATTTGGAGTTAAAAAAAAAGAAAACCCATCTTGCTGGTTTGGTAATGCTCTCCTAGATCTCAGTTAACAGAAGCAAACACAAGGAGCGTTTATGTGAAATAATCCATTTCATAGGGGGATTTCTTATTTTGCCTTTTTCTTGTCATGATCTATAAAAAAATGATGCTTTCCTCTAAGTTTCTTACAACTCAAGTTACTTGGAAGCTGAAGGTCCAAGGCAGGAAGGCCTCTACCCTTTGGTCCTCTATGCCAAATGGTCATGCTATTATTGCTGGTTAACAATTTACCATAATGACATCCTGTGTTTTATGTAGTACTGAAAGGGAGTGGGAAAATTTTTTGTTTTGCTCAATGTTTCTCCTATAAACAGTAAATCAGGTCAGCAATGATCAAATGCACGCAGACTTCTTTAACTTACACTGTGAAGAAAAGAGAGAGCCATTGGCCAGACAGCTCTTCCTTCAGCTGTACTTCATGGAAAAATCCAACCCTTTTGCCACTCAACCCAGCCAGCATGTTACTTTTTCACTGACCCTGCAGTGTTTTTAACTCCATATTCTTGCCCAAACTCAATGACTGGGAAAAAATAGTTCCCACCCGTTGAAAATTATAATTTCATGAGAAAAGTAGATGGATTTCATAAGTGTTTTCTTTCTTTCTATCTTTCTTTTTGGCTAGCTTAAGTTTTTTACTTTCTCTGAGCTTTATCCACTCTGCTTTCTTCCTGTCACGTTCCACCCTTGACTGATGTGTGCAAGTGTTTCTGCTTTCCATGCCATATCAAATGTAGTCTTGCTGCAGTCATCTGATACAGCAGTCCAGCTATTTCTGTAAAGTGCTTTTCTCTGGCATGGAATTGGTTAGCTCCAGAAATCTAACTTGCTTATGGACCTCCGATGCACCAGCTCTAGAAACTTGCATTTTATATTCCATTACTCCACAGATATGACTGAGAAACATCCCCTGCAAACATATCTTACTATTTTTACAAATCCTTCTAATAGCATTACATTCTCAGATTTCTTCCATCAACGGCTGTGGGATTTTTTCAATGTCTCATTATTATTAATAGCTGTTCATCCTTCATACCTCTTACCTCAAATTCACTTTCAGTTATTTCTGTGTTGACAGTTGCAGCCTCTGCACTTTATCTAATCTACTGCGTATGTCTTCCCTTCCTTGAATTATGCTCTCCTGAAGCATCCTAGACTGAGTTAGCACTTTCATCTTTCTGCCCCAGAAATACAGCACAAATTACACCTTCACTACTTTGTAGCAAATGGCCTTTTTAATTCCTCATCAAATGCCAAAATATTCTTTCCCTTTTCCCAAGTTGAGGAGTTCAGCCTTGCGAGGGTTTTTTTTGCTCATGGTATACCTAGGCAAAGTCCAGAACTGCAGGGCTCAACCGTACTTCCACAGGTTTTCCTCATCTCTTCAACAAAGTGCTGTAAGACTTTGCTTTCGCTCTTCACTTCAGACTAGTCACAAACTACACAGTGCTTTTCCTTTGTTTCCAGAGTGAATGAACAGAGATATCCATTCAGGAGAAGTATAACATTTTGCCTCCTTTACTATGTCAGTCTGTACCCAAAAGAGAAATCATTCAAACTTCATGAAGAAATCACAATCAAAAAAACCCCACAAGACTGAAACAACCTTTTACAAAACACTCAACTTCTCACAGATTTTGCCAGGCACATAACTCAGAGACAGAGAAGTCAAGAAACTTGTCTAAAGCTACACACTGAAAATCTGGCACAGAGCTGCGTATAGACCTTGGTTTGCAAGATTCAACTTAGTGCTTTAACCCTTATCCCACACACACAAAGAATAACCAGGGGTCAAAATCATGTCAGTGCAGATGGGAAGTAGGCTGCACACATATGAATTTACTTTCTCCTCTCGTGCCTGAAGGCAGGGCCTGCTCCAGCCACTGTTATTGGGAGAATGAAGAAGGTACATACATGAAGACATTATGTTCCCTGCTCTTCAAACCCACTTGTGAGAAATATTCTCTCCTTCTTCTAAATTAATACTGGAGGGTAAATCACATAAAATGCATAAGAAATGCACTGGATTAAAACAAATAAGCCTCTTTAATAAATACATCTTCAGTGTAGCATTCCAAAACAGATTTCATTAAAAATTTCCCTGAAGAGAATATCTTAAAGTTAAAAAAGAAAAAGTCAAATGCTGAGGCACTTGTTTTAATTGGCTTTAACTCCTGCACTTTAAATGCAAAATATGAGGCCTATTATAATTCGGATGGCTGGTGCTTCTAAACATAGTGTCAGAATTCGGTGAATGAAGAGAGGGGTGGCAGGCCAGCACATATGCTGCCAAGCGAAACAGCTACACTGGCCATGCTGCAAAAATCAAACACACACAGACAGCAGTAGCTATAATTAGACATGGACAAATCATGTTAGATGGTTAAGAAGCCACTTTAATTCAAATATTTTATTTCTTAAGTTTTACTCAAGGATGCCCTTCTACTGAGTTGGACTGATATGTGTTTCAGATAATGATGAAGCATTATCCTATCGGGGCTTTCCTCACAAAAAAGTCAATAGAAATGCGCATGCTTAGATTTACTTTTTCCTGGTTCTCCTATTACCCCTCCTAAATCCTTCTCTCTCTTGTTGGGATTTTGAAACATGCCTTCTTGGACTCACAGCTGTGTCAGTTTGGCCACCATTCGAAAAAAAAGGGACAAGGAGCTTTTTATGTAATACAGCTGAAGCTGAATGTGGATTCGGTGATGGAGTTTGCAGGGCGGGCAGGCAGGCTTTGATCCAGCCCTTACATGGTCATAGTAAAGGTCTTCAGTATCACCGCCCCAGCCACAGCAATCACCCAAGTTGCAAAGAGCGTAGCTACAGTAGAAAGCAGCATGGGCAGCATTTTGTACCACAAAGCAGTAAAGAAGTTTCCTTGAAGCTTTCAACAATTAGATTATGACTGAAAACATTGCCCTAAGATTGAGAGCACTTGTTCTCTTCTGTATCTGCCAATCATTTTGATTAAAAATCATCCATATGCTCTCTAATGCTTTCTTTTTGACCCTGGTTCCAATGAGAGTAAAGAGAATAAATTACAGGGTTTTGCTCTGCTAAGCTGATGTACTGAAACAGAACAGTTTTGACTTCGACATTTCAATTCCATTTCAATTTCTCAAGCAAACCGATTTCACAATATTGCACCTCACAAATAAAAAGGTGAGTAGGTCTCACCACACTATACCGGCCGATATCTTTAAGTTCCTCTACGTGCTTTTTGTTGCTTCTCATTAGATAAACAGCCTGACTCTTTTCAGTCTCCCCCATGACAGCTTTTCCATTCCCTTCACGCTGAGTCCTTCCCCCTGGACCTTTTCACTGAGCTGCAGACTCCCAACTGCAGGCAGCGTGCTGTTCAGTGAATTCCCCAGCTTGCTGAGGTGCCTCTCAAGTTTCTCACAGCTTTCATGAACTTTGCCCAAGTTTGCTACCCAGTGTCATTTACGGGATTTGCCATTGTGTTCCTCACCCTCTTTCCAAGTGTCTTGTAAGGATACAGGTCCAAATCCGAGACCTTTTGCTTGTCATTTCAAATATTGTTATTGCTTTCATTTGCATTGTGGTAACTTCTAGCCTTCAAATCAGAGTGCTGCTGTCCCTCCTTGCCCCTAGGCTCCGAAAAAGCAACTGCTCAAGAGCAGAAATCATTTACGCAGGTGGCTTCAATCCTTCTGTACACAGTCAAAGCTATTGCAAATAGAGCAGGAATAGCCCTGTTCTCTTTGCTTTCACCACCATGGAGCAGAGTAAAAGACCTATACTTTTTTGTTATGAATAATGTTTGCTTGCTTTTCATTTATATAAAAAACCTGACGATCACAGCTCAACTTTCTATGAGGTGAAGAAGCTCAGAACACTTTGTTACTTGCTCTGTTGCCAGACACTACAATTTAGTTTGCCACTAACACTGTGGGTGTTGGTTTATTTGAACTCTTACCACACTGATATCTTTCCCCAACCAACTGCACCTTTACTAAGGCAGGACATGTCAAGGTCTTGAATCAAGCTGAGTCAAACTAGCAAGGGCTCATGCTTTCTGGTCTGAATTTCCACAGCAACTAAGCAAACAGTAAAATGATTTACAGCATTAACCTTCTTTTTCCATGGTACACACTGATCAGGCTGCATATAAGTTTAGAATCATAGAACAGTTTGGGTTGGAAAAGACCTTAAGATCATCTAGTTCCAACTCCCCTGCCATAAACAGGGACACCTCACAGTAGACCATGCTGCCCAAGGCGTTGTCCAACCTGGCCTAAATTTAAAAAGCCTTAGCTTAATCTTCCAACAACCATTTGCATTGTGTCATAGAGGAGGTACCACTTCTTGCCTGAAGGCAGGAACAGAGAATGTTTTTGAGCAAGAGGATCACAACCTACTTACACTGAAGACAAAAACTGGTCAGCACACAATGGAAATATGTTGGGTCTGAGTCAGTAATTACAAGACCAGCCACCAATGCTGTGGACATACCATATTCTTTTTTGCTTAGGCATAAATATGTTTCAGCTAAGAAGAGTCATAATAAAATGAGAAAAATCTGGACTTCAGCACTTCTCAGGTTAAGCGATTACAGACAGCTCTGCCTTGGACAACAACGGATTGCATCTCCCAAGTTTTTTTCCTGGGCAACCCTCGTCTTTTGCTTAGCAAGATACCATATCAGTTCTCTGGAAACAAAAACTTTTCCACACCTGTAACCCAAAATGCTATAAAGGCACATCTGAATGGAAAACAGAAATATTTGAAAGAGAGGTAAAAAGCGTTAATGAAACACAGTACTCAGAAATGGACCTGAAATGTGCCTGCATTGGCAAAATTGACAATTAAATGGAGGATCAGAATCTCACCACTCCCAAACACCCAGCAACAGAATCCGGTTCTTTTCTAGGTAAGACATCTTTTCCAGATCAGCTTTCACATGCCACCATGTCAGATAGGAAAGTGCAACTACCTTCATTTCACAGGGAAAACAAAGGCGAGGAAAATCTGTTGTAATATAAGCCCAATGCCTTAGACCTTAGGTTGCTGCCTGATTGTTTAACCATTCCTCCCTCAGGGGAAGGAAACTGGGTTCTTTTGGTCTTCCAATATGCACTGTATTAGTTGTCTGTGTTCAAATTACAGCCTTCTACAGAGGTCATGATTTGCTTGTTCATGCCCTTGAAATTTTTTATATTCAGAGCAGAAAAGAGACAGACACGGCCAAGAAGAGAGGTGAGCTCAGGGCAGCATAAGCACTCACTTACCCACAAAAGATATTCCCTTCTTCCTTAGCAGAAACGAGAATTTAGGAAAAAGGCTTTGGATAGATGTCAAAAACGTCTTTTCTCATAATAATTTCCTTAAAACAAGATTTTTACTATAGCAATCTTCAACATTTCATTATAAAAAATTAGTAAGCTATTAATAATTATTTTTATTTCTGACTGTGGTGAAATGAGCTGATTATTATCAATCGAGACATTACCGTCCAGAAATTGTTTGTGCCTTTCCTTGTCTTTTACCCCCACAGCTTTCAGTGAAAGACAACCACTTCTAACAGCAATTTACAGAGTTTAGTGACGTGACTTGTGGTCTTGGCAGTCCTGCGGTAAGACTTGATGACCTTGAAGGTCTTTTCCAACCTAGTTGATTCTATGACTCTAGAAGCCTTACAGAATTGGCACAGGCATACAATGAGTACAGGGAAGCCAGTGCACAACTGCAATAACACGAGTGCGTGCAAAATTGTCAGTCTTTAAGTCACACTGTGCCAGTTTCAAGCATTTTGGGTGCCCCTACCAGTACTGTGCATGCAGAAACAACAGCACCACATACAAAAGCAAATGAAGCTGTGTAAATGCAACAAAACCGATGGGCAGAGTGCATGCAACAGGCTGAAGACACACGTTGTAAGCTGTCTCACTGACTCCTTACAGGCTACTTGGGTAACTTTTTGTACCAAATCACAATGCATAGAGTTTAAATATACAGCTTCATCCGAACTCCAGCCTGGAGGCTTGAGTTTCTTTCCCAGAAACGTTCAGAAGAAACATCTAAAACAGAAACAACCAGCAAAACAGACTGAGAAAGGCAAAGAAACTTCCCAGTCAGACTCCCGTGGCTTGTGACCATTATAACAGCTGCTTGTGACTATTGTAACAAAAAGGGAAATTATGTACCTTGTAGGACAACTGCCACCATGAATCATTCTTTACTTAGCAAAATAAAAGGTTACCTCAACTGAAATGGCAATATATAATATTTTGGAGTACATTCTTCTCTGTTTTTCTAACTTTTAACATTGATATACTTGTCCCTTTTGTTCTCCTATTTCTCATCACGTTCTTTCCCCCTTTTTAAAAGTCAGTGGTTGCACTTATGCTTGGAAATTATGAATAAGTTCCAAAAGAAAACATATGTTTTACTTAATAATGCATTTTTTCTAAAAACTGATTGGCTGGATGCATTTTGTACTATTCGTAGTATTCAACATTTATTCCAGCATTCTTTTCTTATCATAGTTGCTGTCAATGATACTGTCAAAAAGCAGAGTTGTTGGTGGTATCACCCATGAGAAAGACCACTTTTAAGAAACTTCAATTAATTTCTTGCTTGTAACAAATATTTTAAGACAGGAAAAGGGCTTTTACTCTTCAAGATAAATGGCTTTACAAAGCTACCAAATGGCTCCATCACATGTATTTTGCAACAGGAGAGAAACTATCTTATTACTCCTTATCTGAGATTCCTATTTAAGTATGGTGACCGTAACGCAGTAAGCTGGTTTGGACTTCATAGCTGTAAAGGCAGAAGTACTACCTTAAAAGCTGTTTCTCCATTTGCAGTCATTTCTAACATATTTCAAAATAGGTCGCTAAAAATTTGGCAGAAAAAGAAACGCAAACTATACTATAAACCTCTTTTGGAAATTCTGCTCCCATATAGACCTATCAGCTTTGATGGATAATCTCTGGAGAACCGCATACCAGCAACTAAGCACCTTTGTCGCAGCTGCCTGTCACAACAGTGCCAGAGCTGGCATGGCAGAAGGGAATATGTGCCTGTGCCTCTGTCACAGTTTGCTGTCTGACACCTCCATTTGAACAGGACTGCATTAGCAGTGTGAGCACATATCCAAGGTTTGCACTGGAAGAAACCTCCCCTTTCCTCTGGTCCAGGAGGAAACAGTATTTGGCATATCCTGTGGAGGTACCGTCCTTAAGTCTAGAGATGACATGATAACTGCTACAAGACTCACTAGTTACTTTCATCAGAGCCCTAGGGTTTTCACATACCACTCATCCACACCCTGTAATGTTTATTTTCACAGGCTGAAGAAACCTGTTTACTGATCTGACAAGGCAGTGCTTAGTGCTATAAGAAATCCAACAGGTATCCTCAAAGAGCATTACCTCAAGATGGCCCTTACACACCAGATTGAAAGTTGCCAAATGCTCTATATCCAGGCAAAACCAATGCAGACCACCCAGAGAGAAGCCACGCAAAAGTTTTCTGGAAACCTTGCATAAGATGAACAGGGCCAGGAGCAGCTATTGGCAAGAAACTGGGTAGAGTTACAGCTCAGGGGACTGCAGAGACTCCCAGAGGTGTTTGCTGGTTTGGAGGGCTCCCTAAATTACCTTAAGGGCTAATAATATCTACCTGACCTACTTTTTCTCCTTCCGTAATGATTGTCTGCCCATGCATCAATCAGTTTCCTCACAATTTAGAATAGAAAATGGGGGTTTTATTTCCCTTTTTCCAGTCATCAGGAGCTTCACCTGACTGCCATGATTTTTCAAATATGATGGCCAGTGGCTTCGCAACTTCACTCGCCAGTTCATTCAGGACCCATGGATGGATTTCATCAGGTCCTATGGACTTGTGCATGTTCAGGTTCTTAAGATGGTCTCAAACCAGATATTCTTCTACAGTGGGCCCAAGGTCTTCATTCTCACAGTCCCTGCGTCTGACTTCCAAGACTTGGGTGGTGCAGTCAGAGCCTTTGCCACTGAAGACCAAGGCAAAGAAGTCATTCAGAACATCAGCCTTCTCCAAATCCTGCGTAGCCAGTTCTCCCAATAGCTTTCAGAGGGGGCCTAAGTTGCACCTGGTCTGTCCTTATTCACAATGTACCTATAAAATCCCCTCTTGCTATTTTTAACATGTCTACCTAAGTTTAATTTTAACTGGACCTTAGCTTTCCTCACCTAGTCCCTAGCTTCCTGGACAACATCCCTGTATTCATCCCAGGCCGTCTGTCCTTGCTTCCACCTTTTACAAGCCTCTTTTTTCCTTCTAATTTTCCTCAGCAGCTCCTTATCCATCCAAGGTGGTCTCCTGGCCCTCCTGCTGCACTTCCTTCTAGTTGGGATACAACACTCCTGAGCTTGTAGCAGGTGATCCTTGAATATCAACCAACAGTCTTGGGTCCCCCTGCCCTCTACGATTATATCCCAGGGAACCTTACTAAGCAGGTTCCTGAAGAGGCCAAAGTCTGCTCTGTTGAAGTCCAGGGCAGTGAGTTTGCTGCACGCTCTTCTCACCGTCCTGAGGATCTCAAATTCGACCATTTCATAAGCACTACAGCAAAGGCTGCCCTGGAGCATCACATTTCCAATGAGCTCTTCTCTGTTGGTGAGCACGAGGTCAAGCAGGGCACCTCTCCTTGTCAGCTCCTCTATTACTTGCAGAAGGAAGTTGTCTTCCACACAATCGAGGAACCTCCTGGATCGCTTGTGCCGAGCTGTGCCGTCACTCCAACAGATGTCAGGGAACAAGGGCCTGCAAGTGTGAGGCTTTTCCTATCTCTCTGTGGAGTGCTTCATTCACAGAGTCCTCTTGATCAGGCGGTCTGTAACAGATCCCCAGAGTTATGTTTCCCATCGCTGTTCTCCCTTTAACCCTGACCCACAAACTCTCTGCTAACTGCTCACCTGTCCCCAGAGAGAGTTCCATAGGCTCCAGCCTATCCCCAACATAAGGGGCAACTCCCCCCCCTGCCTAGCAGGCCTGTCTTTCCTAAAAACCCTGTAACCTTTCATTCCAACACTCCAGTCATAGGAGCCATCCCACCATGTTTCTGTGATGCCTGTTATATCATACCCCCACAGATGGGCTCACATCTCCAATTCCTCTTGTTTGTTCCCCATGTTACGGGCGTTTGTATAGAGACACCTGAGCCAAGCTCAAACTGAAGCTGGCTCATTGGCTGGAGCAGCTGGAATGTTGCTATGTCACTCCAAGTATTTATTATAGGTGGTGGCAACTGACTGGTTGTGTTGGGAGTTCATAATCTTGAACGCAGATGGTGTGACACAAACACTGTATCACAGTAGGCAGGTAGAGGAACAAACTTTAATATAATCAATTAATAACTGCTGGTTTCTTCCTCCTTTTCTCATTAGCTCCTCAGAACTTGGGCTCTGTGATGGCTCCTCCTTTGTAAAGAAAAGTGCAGCATGTTGGTAAGGAGATTCAGCGTCCCCCCATTTCTTGTCTTCTGTTAGAACTGGAAAATCTGAAGAAGAGGAATTCTTTGTGGACCTTTGCCCACATAGGAGTGGGCAAAAAGTGCAGGAAGACTTCTAAGGTTATAGTAAGGAGGAAGAAGATGTGAATGCAGAAATATGATTCAAGGAGAAAGCTTTTCTGAGAGTGATCATGATACAGTTGATAATATTTTCTTCTCAGTGTTTCTTCTCTTGGTTACCATTATTGATCCATGAGAAGCATCAGTGGTTATAAACAATTACATTAGTTTTGCATCATAGTTATATTAAACACAGATATAGCAAAAATTACATGTATTTTGTCATTTGTCAGGCATGTTTTTTATTGTTCTGCCCAAATAAGGTAAGAATTAAACTAATACTTCTGCTCATGAATATTGTTACCTTACTTCTTCAAGGTATTCCACACTGTTGTACCAAAGCAGCCTCTAGATGGCACATATGAGAACATTAGAATAGCTATAAGCAAAAATCTTTTTGATGTTGAAAGGTATACTGTGCATACAGTTACAAGTTGGATTTGTGTCATCAATAGGTGATAAAAATCCCATCGTTCTCAGTCCTGTTCTCCTAAGCGAATGACCTCAGTTTAAAGAAATATTTCTGTACCTTTCTGAACTTAATTTTAATGTTTGATCAGAGAAAAAGTGACTGAATGAAACAGAAAACAAGATGCCATAAAGATTATTTCATTTTATGGCAAGATGGATCATTATAGGTAGGACTACATAAATTACGTCTATCCTGAGTTCCTATTTTCAATCGTTTATTCAAATTATCGATAACTACTACATTCAGCAACTAAACCACTCAAATAATTTCCACTTAGAATGACTAAAATCCCAATGTTTTCCATTATGAGAAAAGCATTTTCTTTAAGCATATGCTTTCCATCATTTTTAGAACACCCAAGCAGCCAAAATTTCTAAAGCCAAAAAACCTTTTGAATATTTGAACAGGAAACATTTTGACATTTGAACCAGGAAAAGCCCTTATTAAAACGAAATTCCCCATGCTGTACTTTGTGAAAGAGGCAACGAAGAGTAAGGCATAAAAATCTTGACATCAGCTCTCTTATCAAAGGAAAATCATCTCAAACTGGCAGATATCTGAGAAAATTGAAGGCTTCTTTACCTTCTATGGGTCAAAATCACAAGCAAAATCTGCCTGGAAAGAGGGGACAATGGTAAACTTCTTACAGCCATGGCGCATGCAACTGGTACTTGGATGACAGTAGTTTTATGTTGAGGACAACACAACTGCACACAATACTCCAGGTGAGGTCTCACGAGAGGAGAGTAGAGGGGCAGGATCACCTCCCTTGACCTGCTGGTCGTGCTCTTTTTGATGCAGCCCAGGATACGGTTGGCTTTCTGGGCTGCAAGCACACACTGAAGCCG
>NDXB01011641.1:5921-22285 GCA_002631895.1 Agapornis roseicollis | reverse complement strand
TTAAAAAAAAAAAAAAAAAAAAAAAAAAAAAATCATCACTTAATTTAATATTAGTTGTGTTTAACTTGAAAATGAATATTTTCATGAAAGTGCCAAAAATGAAAGCATCTTGATTTGACAGCCTTCTAGAGGAAGTGACAGTTATGATTCTCCTTGATCTAAATAGTTTAAGCAGTCACATTGTATTTAGGAAACTCAAGTACAGAAATTTTCTGTCACAAGTTAAATATCTTAAAGACTGTTCTAAAACAACTGTGGTTCTTTCTGTTGGAACTGCTCCAATTTGAATAAACCACAGGGTGTGGATAGTGTAAAAATGGAAATTTCAGTCCAGTGAGAAGCACCATAATGAATGCAATTTTAGTTTGTACTTCAACAAATATTTTTAGATGATATGTATATATGTATGTATATATGAATATAATAGGGACTGTAGTGATAGGACAAGGGGTAACAGGTTCAAACTTAAACAGGAGAGGTTTAGATTGGATATAAGGAAGAAATTCTTTCCNAACAAATATTTTTAGATGATATGTATATATGTATGTATATATGAATATAATAGGGACTGTAGTGATAGGACAAGGGGTAACAGGTTCAAACTTAAACAGGAGAGGTTTAGATTGGATATACTGAAGAAATTCTTTCCTGTTAGGGTGGTGAGATGCTGGAATGGGTTGGCCAGGGAGGTTGTGAGTGCTCCATCCCTGGCGGTGTTCAAGGCCAGATTGGATGAAGCTTTGGGTGACATGGTTGTGTGAGGTGTTCCTGCTTATGGCAGGGGGGTTGGAACTGGATGATCTTAAGGTCCCTTCCAACCCTAACTATTCTATGATTCTATGATATATATGCAGCGATATTCCTTTATATGCATATTAGATGTAAAATTATAAAACAATTTATGTGTATAAACACATAAAAATACACCTATGCAGACACATGTACTTGCAGGGATTTTTTGTATATTGCATGATAAATAATGTTTCATGCTTGTCTGTGTGAAGGCAGATCAGGAAGGTTGATAGCACCCCTCTCCACAGGGCAGAATTGCTACAGGCTCAGGAATGCTGCTCAAACCCCTTCCCAAGGCAGTAAAGTCAGGAACCGACATCGGCACTCACACTGGGTGCTGTGATAAAGAACCATTTCTAAAGGAGTCACTCTTCTCTTTTTTGAAGTCAGTAAGAGTGTTTTCAGATAAAGCCATGGAGTAATTTAACCTGAGTTTGCCAATATTCAGCCCAATACCACTGCACTGGAGCATCTTCACTTAGGGAAAGATCAAGAAAAACTGCATGTTATTTGTATTTTTTTTTTTTTCATTTCATCTTCTTCATATTATTTTGGGATACATTCGCATTCCGTAGGTCCCTGCTCACTAAACAAAAGCTCCCACTTTTTCACCCTATTGCCACCAGTTTTTAAAGCTATTTTTTGATGGATAAACCTTAAAACCAATATTTTCTCTTCTGTTCTGTTAGGAATTGCTCCATGAATCCTCCTGACTTGTTTTCAGTGATTTCATCCTCTCCTCTATCTTTAAAACTTCAAGAGTTCTTTGGCAACTGCTTATTTTATCCTCTTCTAGGTATAAAAATTATTTCCTGAAACATAAGGCAAAGTGCTTATTTTTTAATGCATCCAAATCAGAACGCTTCTTTCAACTATGTGGTAGTACAAATGCACAGTAATACTAAAAATGAGCCATCAGTTTGGTCATCATCATATTATTCCTTCAATTTTTTTTTCTCCTTTGATAAGGAATCTGTAGGCTTGTGTTTATAAATATGATTAATGTATCTCATGTAGTTAGAATTAACTAAATAGGATTAGCAGCTTCTTGTCACTGAACCAGTGTAGTTCAGCATTGTTTACCAGTGTAGTTACATAAAGTATTAAATTCATTTAGTAGATTAAGAGATACAAAAAGTGGAGTTTGAAGTAACATCTAGAAATGTCATACAACTTACTTTCAATATGCATGTAAGTATGTATTCCTATAACTACAGTGAAGAACAGCTCTGAAAATGAGATGTACTGCTTACAGTACCAAGTACTGATTTGCTGATTAGAATAAGTCAGTTTAAAAAGAAGTCTGATTGCAATGTTATCTTTTTTTGAGAAGGAATTGTAGTTCATTATACTAGTAATGCAAACACCATGAAAACACAATTTGCTCTGAATGAAATGACTATCGTGATGAAGTTTTCAGTCACGCCTTTGAGGCAGTGAACTACAGCAGGAGCACTGTGAGGTTACCAGAGGCTCAATGTCTACTAAATCTCCCAGCAAATCAGACTGGAATTGTATGCAATGAGGATGTTGCTCTGTAATTTGAAAGGTCTGGGTTCAGTTTCTGGCTCTGCTACAAATTTCCTCTAGGCAAATCATTCACATCTTGTGCCTCAGTTCTCCATCTGTAAAATTGAGATAACAATTCGCTGCCTTGCAAAGGATTTGGGAAGATTGGTTCATTCATGTTTGAAAGCTGCAGTGCAGGAGAACGTATCTCTGTTGAGCAGCTTGGGAATACAGACTCGACAATGTCCCCTGAAGCTTGTGAAGCACATGCTCTTTTGGGGAAATATGCCTTTTTTTCTCTTCTCCAGGTTGGTAAGAGTGGTTGCAGTCTTCCAAGTTCAGATAGTGCAGAGGCTGGGGAGAGTTTGTGATGAATGTAATTTCCTGAACATCCATTTGAAGACTGAAGATATGAGAGGAGTCAAATAATCTTTCTGTTTTTTTTTTCTCTTGTTTCTAGCCAGGTTATTGTCTGATTTTGCTATTGAGACATTTTGATATGTGGAATAGGCTTGCATAGTGAGAGATTTACCTGTTCTTCCTCCCCTCCCTTCTATCTGCCCGTAGCTGAATGCAGCAACTGCTGCTTACTCAATAAGCAAACAGAAAATGAAAACTATTCCCTTCCCCCCATGTGGCATTATTATTCAAACAATGTTTAAATGCCAACATTTTTAAAATCTGTAAAACTGCAGAGAACTACAAGATTAACAGAATTATGAAGTTATCCAGGCCTGACGGCTCTCATGTACCATATATTCTAAAATAGATGTTACATCTGTTATCTGCTATGTCATAGAGCTGCATTCCCAAATCCTGCCTCTGTAAGTTTTAGTCCTCTACCCTCAAAAGCAGCTGAGAGTATGTGGTGAATTGTCTCAGAAAAATCCATCCATAGGTGGTGAGGTTGCAATAGGTCATGGACACTTGCAGTGCTTTACTCCAGATATTATACTAAGTAGGATCCTTTATGAATAATATTTGTCAGAAAAGAGGCAAGGGTAGAACAAACTGTCTGAAGTAACTTTGGGCTATTTCAGACAAAGATAAAATTCAGCCTCATAATCTCTGATAAAACACCATTGGTTCTAAAATTTTACGGGTGAACACTTGTATCATACAAAAACATGTGAGAAGGCAATGCTAAAATAGAGAGACTCATCAGCATTCAAATTCATGTAGTAACCTTTGTTTCCTCAGTAAATTCAGCTGTGGAAAGAAGCCATGCCTTTCTTACAGAGAATAGTCCCATTCCATTTATGGTAGTCCTGTTCATAAAGTCTTTCATTGAAGAATTTCTCTAAGCTCCCAATGTAAAGATTTTCAGGTAAGTGAAGAGATGAAAGTGAACACATCTTGACTAAAGTGTTGATTAATTTGAAGAAAAAATTACTAGTAGCATGCCAACAGCATGTGGGTGGTTTCAATGATTGCTGGCAGTTTCTCTGGGAATATTCCCCATTCCCTTCTAAAAGGTGGCCCCAAACATCCATTTTTGGAAAGATGTAAATTTGTGAATATCGCATCTGTGGTTCCTACAGAAATTAGTTTAAGGAAATATAGTAATAAGTTATAGTGCTTCAACTCCTTACTTTCCATAAAAATAAAAATCTTCATAATTGGTGCTATTACATAAACAGGCCTTTGAGATTATTTGAGAACTTCTGCTATTATTTCATTAATCACTTAGAAGAGAGATAAATTCTTGCAAATCATCAGTCTTCAGACCTTCAAAACACAGCTCTTTTGCATGTGATTCTTGCACCCCAGTCATTAATAAAATATCAGAGTGCCTTCTATTCATATTAAATGATAAGATTAGCATCTATCAGCCACAGTTCTTTCTTTTTCCCCTTTAACTTTAATGTCTCTCTAAAATGGTCTAATTGAGATCGATGGGAATAGTGCAGAATGACATGCAATATGATGTGAGAATTAGGGTTGATATAATAAGGGATAAGAGGGACAAAATGAGAACAAGTGGACAAAATGAGAACAAGTGACTACTCTGTCCATCTGTGCACTAGATAACAAAAAGAGATGGATTCTGTATTCCCCTCACTTCACTTCTGTCTCCTCTGCAGCCACTCTGTGTGAAAGCAAACACAATGAAAGCAAGTTGGATCTAATGGCAATAATGCAGTGTGAGATCCTGGCTTCTGTTCAACATACCATTCAACCATATAGTCTGTGGGGGGGAGACAGGCTAGAGGTCTAAGTCTTTCATGTTCTTATTAAAAAAGAACAAAGCCCCTGATGCTATCCTGTTTATGTTTTCCAGCATTCCTGGATTTGAGGCCTGTGCTCCATAAAAGCATCGGATAGGCCAGTATTCAACCACATGCTTAGTCTTCTGTGCTGGGGATATATTTTTCTCTGTTTAGAATTGCTGCTGGTTTCTCTTTTTTAAATAAAGGAAAATAGATCAGCTGTTACTAAAGTTTTACTCAAACTGTGTTAGAGAAAAAGAGGATATGTTATTGTTTAGATATAAAAATAGTGTATTTGGCATATATATATATGTAAAATATGCCATATATANTTGCTGCTGGTTTCTCTTTTTTAAATAAAGGAAAATAGATCAGCTGTTACTAAAGTTTTACTCAAACTGTGTTAGAGAAAAAGAGGATATGTTATTGTTTAGATATAAAAATAGTGTATTTGGCATATATATATGTAAAATATGCCATATATATGGCATATGTATATAAAATGTCATATATATAAAAATGCCCTTTCATATATATTTTGCCAGTGTATGGCTCCATAGAAAATATCAATTAGTCAGAAATTAAAAGAATGGATTAAAACAGGCACAGAATGTCCTGCAGCATGCTGAGGAGTAAGGCACTACTAAAGGAAAGCAAGGCGGAAATTCATACTCAGTACTTGCCCATTGAATTATTTCCTTAAAACTGCTCCTAATACCTGCTGAGGTGTTTAGTGTTAGCTAGAGTAAATAACTTTTTTTTCTCCCAGTGGTCACTAAATTTTGATATGAAGCATTACTATGGTGTCAGAAATGTAAGTGAAAGCTGTTTTCTTTTAGGTCTCAGGCAGAGGCCAGCTGCTTGGCAACCTTTGCCATATTGTGAGGTCCACACTGCCATCTTGTAAAAAGGATGCCAGCTCTTGATATCTAAGACAACTGCTAAAATAATATTTAATATTGAGCTACATATATATAAAGATACTGGAAAACATTTTATGTGTAGATCTTCATCCTCCCTCTTGACAAGGCAATATGTAATTTATCTGACTGAATACCATATATTATCTTGGGATTTCTGTAGACAGCTAGGAACACAACTGTGAAAGACTGATAGAATTCATCCCTTTCATTCCAATAACTTTCTCAAATTTTTCTCAGCAATCATATACTATTCAAATTTCTATTATCACAGTGTTTTCAAATAATGTCAGTCCAATGCTAAAGCATTCTGTAAACAGTTTTATTTTCATGTTTTTTTCTGTTTGGCTGCATTATGTTCTTAAAGTACACCTCTATAATTGTGTCCTTTTTTCTATTCTTCTTCATCTATAATTAAAAAAAAAATCAATAAAGAAGATACTCTTAAATAATAAAGTAATAGGGATTCATATGTATAATCTCAGTTAGCTTTCATCTGGTATTCTTCACTGAGGCTTTATCATCTAGAATATAAAGAAATTAAAATTTCATCTGGTTTTTGTGACTGCTAAGCATCAGCCTCAGAGTAGTAATCTTTGATTCTATTGCACTTGGGTAGTTTAACTGATACAATACTTGCACTTTGCTCACAGGACCTGGTTTGAGTAGTGTCTCATACATTTTAATACAGTCAGTCAACTGCATCATTTTGAAACAATATCTGGTATAACTCTTAAAACATTTCAATGCTACAGTGAAGTTTACCTACAGTCCTGAGAAGTAATAAAAAATACAAATTATTCTTGATCCTGGAAGCCCTGATTATCACTTGCTTTCACTTAGACAAATGAAACTCTTATTGAATTTAGATGCACATTGTTGGTGAACATGCTGTAAATGATAGCAGCCATAAAAAACTAGGGAGGCAAAAGAGCCTGCTAGATGACTCCTGCTCACTCTTTCAACAATTAAAAAATAGTATCCTCTAGCAGTCATTTCAGTAATAATAGCCATCTGGGTGGTCTCTGTCAAATTAATATTTTGGTGTATACTTATCTAAAAGTAAGCCTTTATGGTTTACAAATGATCTGTGAAGAATGTTATTAAGTAGATCAGCTCTTGAATACATAGATCAGCTCTGTTGCCTAGAAGTATGATTGAAGTTTGAGAATCACCTTTTCATTTTAATTCAATACAATGTCTTAATCCATCTACTTCAAATGGGACTAAATGAGCTTCTTAAACACCTATTTTGAGCCCACCATTTATTATTTACATGTTCCCTATTGAACAAGTTACAAGCATAGAATTTTTCCAGTTCCATTTTTTAAATGATTGAATTCACACTTCAGGATTTTTATTTTTATTTTTTTTTTAAGCTACTAATGAAAACTTGATTCTAACTTCTTTTCACTGTTACAAAATTGTTTTATAAAATGTAATAAACATTACTGTGCTTTAGCAATGCAATGGCTACTGTCCTACATGGTAGGTGCTGCTGGACAGTTCAGGCTGCTTCAGGAGGAGTGGTATCAGGGTTTAGTACATCCATCTCCATCTTAGTCACACACGCTAGTCTCAGATGACTAGTATTTGCTGGAGCTGGACAATGGAGGTCCAGCCACTGAGGTTCCTCTAAGCCCTTAAGAAAGGAAAAGGACTTGCTGTTGGTTTTGGGGTTCACACATCACTCTCATGAAGCTGCATCTGTTAACAGGCATCTCAGAAGCATCAGTAACTTTCTAATGAAGAGGAAGAAGCAGAAATCCCTAGTAGTAAGAGAGAAGAAACAGTATGCATTGACTAAAATGATCTACCACTCACAAATGTGCCAAACCCAAGTAACAGCAATCAATCAGACACAAGATGACTACTTTGACGAACATCTGTTCCTCAGATTAAGTGATCTTGTTTACTAGAGAGAATTTTTTCCTTATCTGTTTTCTTCATAAAATGGTTAAATTCCAAAAATTCTTCTATATCATTAAGATATGAATAATTGCAACCAATCATATAATCATAGAATAGTTAGGGTTGGAAAGGACACCGCACACCAAACCATGTCACCCAAGGCTCTGTCCAACCTGGCCTTCAACACCACCAAGGATGGAGTATTCACAACTTCCTTGGGCAACCCATTCCAGTGCCTCACCACCCTAACAGGAAAGAATTTCTTCCTTATATCCAATCTAAACCTCCCCTGTTTAAGTTTGAACCCATTACCCCTTGTCCTGTCACTACAGTCCCTAATGAAGACTCCATTTCCAGCATCCCTACAGGCTCCCTTCAGATACTGGAAGGCTGCTATCAGGTCTCCATTCAGCCTTCTCTTCTCCAGGCTAAACAGCCCCAACTTTTTCAGCCTGTCTTCTTATGGGAGATGCTCCAGTCCCCTGATCATCTTCGTGGCCCTCCTCTGGACTTGTTCCAACAGCTCCATGTCCTTTTTATCTTGAGGACACCAGAACTGCACAGAATACTCCAGGTGAGGTCTCATGAGAGCAGAGTAGAGGGGCAGGATCGCCTCCTTTGGTGCAATCAATCCCACTGTCCATGTCAGTGACAAAGATGTTGAACAAGACCGGTCCCAACACTGATCCCTGAGGGACACTGCTCATCACTGGCTTCCAGCCGGACACTGAACCACTGACCACAACTCTGTGTGTGAGATCATCCAACCAGTTCTTTATCCACCGAGTGGTCCACCTATCAAATTGATGTCTCTCCAATTTAGAGACAAGGATATCGTGTGGGACAGTGTCGAACGCTTTGCACAAGTCCAGGTAGATGATGACAACTGCTCTACCCCTGCCCATCAGTTCCGTAGCCCTATCATAGAAGGCCACCAAATTGGTCAGGCAGGTTTTCCCCTTAGTGAAGCCATGCTGGCTTTCACAGTGCTCAACCATTTACTATATACAGAATATATTAAATATAGCTGGGAAATTTAACGTTGTATAAATTACCTACCTTATAGTCATGTGCATTGAAGTAACTCTTTCCAGAAAGGGCTTGTACAAACTTAACCTCAACCTCTCCAACCTGTGTGAATTTTCTTCAGACTCTTTATTAGGTGTTTGTTTAAAAAAAGTAGGAACAGTATCTGTATCATCCACCTAGAAAATCATGGGGAGAGTTCTAGATAACAGGAACTTTTATACATTGAATACTGTACTTTGATGCTCTAGAAAATAATAGAATTTATTTCCTACATGCAATAAATTAGATGCACAACTTTTCTCTTAGTGCTGTGTTACACTTTAAGCAGGATTAGCTGCATCATGGTAGAAAAATTCCTGACACATATATTGAGATATGCTGTACAACAAAACAATCTTCTGATGGGTGGAATTTGACTTTTTCCGCCTTTTTTGACAGTTGTATTCTACACTGCAGTTCTTCCTACAGAAGACTTTCTTGGACATGTGCCTTTAGTGGTGGAGCTGCAAAAAAAGAACCTTGACAACAAAGCAGATAATTTATTTCCTATCAAGGAAAGAAAATAAGATACGTTTACTAGCCACATACTAATACTGAAGATTTTTTTACCTCTATACCAAAAATGAAATAAAAATTCAATTAAAGAAAATTTCCTATAGCTGTTATGAAACAGATTATTACAGATTAACTTCAATTTTCCAGGAAAGTACTGTACTTTTGTAGCAGTAAATACGTCTGAAAAGTGGCTTGCTATTTGAAGTGGTGTCCAGATCTTCACAATGAAGTTGGAATTGCTTGTCAGTTGTGCAGAACAGGAAAGCTGTAGAGGTAAAAAGGGGAAGGTTAACAGTCATTCTGAGTTTCCTCAGCCTCTGTTTGATGAGTAAGAATATTAAAACCATATGCCTTATGTTCTGTAATATAGTGATTCAGAGTTATCAGGGATAAAGTGCCAAAGTCCACAGGTTCATAGGGGCAGACAATAGTTTACCATAGCCAAAGATCTGAAAGACCAGGATAAGATCAATATTAATTTGTGGATGAAGTTAAGAATATGGAGTACTTTTACGAGAATATTAATAAAATCTATTCTATATAAGTTTTATATAAATTTTTCTATAAACCCATAAGGTATCTGAGGCTATAGAGATGGATACTAGTGATAGGGTGAACATGGTCAAAATTGTATTGCACTGACAACATTAAAATGCTGTTGAAGAAGGCAACTTGGGACAAAAGTCTTTCAAAACACTTGAACAATGAAAGGACAGTAACAAATTATACCAGGTGCTAACCAAGAAAAACACTAAGCCTGAAAGATAGGGGTGGGAGGGAGGAATAAAGAAATGATTAGATAGGGCTTTTTATATATTTATTGTTATATTATATTATAATTATATTATAATGTTATGTTATATTATATATATTGTTATGTTATATTATATATTTATTGTTAACTTTTGCACAAAATATTTAAATTCTGATAAGGAAATATATACTGTACATATACAGAAAGATCTGATGATCCTGGAATAGAAAAGCAA
The DNA here is from genome assembly GCA_002631895.1 of Agapornis roseicollis. Taxonomy (NCBI): domain Eukaryota; kingdom Metazoa; phylum Chordata; class Aves; order Psittaciformes; family Psittacidae; genus Agapornis; species Agapornis roseicollis. The sequence goes on along the minus strand of NDXB01011641.1, from coordinate 12,370 downwards.
GATACCATTTTCTCATTCAATTTGTCAAAGCACTGTTTAACACAACACTTTTATCTGATTCTTTAAACTCAAGGTTAAGTTACGGAATTATTAATTAATTAATTAATTAATTGCAAGCTTTCAGTTTATTCACTTTTATACAGAGATCCTTAAAGTCATTGTATTGAGGATTGTCCTGTGAGAGGTTAACTTGTTAAAACACACAGTATCAGCCCTCAGATATAAACCTCCAAAATTAATTTGATTTTCTGCCTGCTAAGAAGCCCTTTCTTTTTTTCCTGATCAGATTAATGAAGAAAAAGATTAAAACAGTCAGTCCTTATCACTGAATTACACACAGAATGAGGCAGGAATCTCTTGATCATATGGATGTGTATAAGGAGATATATATACCAGAAATTGGGCAGAAAAAACACAAGAAACATATCATGCCACAGCATGATACATCTCTTCATAGAGACCTCAGCATTTCAGTAATCTGATTAAATTTCAAAATAATTTTATGTATGTACACTTTATATTTTAATAAATATACTTGCATATCTATAAAAATATGTGCACACACACACTTATTATAATAATGAAGTGTGGTTTTCTAGGTTAAATCCATTGTTATGGTTAGTAAAAGCTCTGAGCAACCTTGAAACCATTTTTGCTGAAGGGAATAGAAATAATTTTTATCATAACTTCTTTCACAAGTAGTTGGGCAAATGAACTTAACACTGCAGTAGCACACACAATGCAGTGGTTTCATGATCCTGTGATATTTATATACACAACTCATTAATTTTTTAAGCAAGGAAGGTCATTAATTTATTAGACATGTCCTTTGCAGTAGTAACAATCTCACCTATTAGTAACAAGCACCTAAAAATAACTGGCTACAACTAACATTAACTTGACACAGAAATATCACTATAGAGATGACTTTAATATCAGTGTTTGTAGTCAGACCACTGTTATCACTGACAAATTTCTTTGAAGTACTGAAATAGTGACAGATGAGCCCTACCTTGTGATTTTGTTGTGGTTCCTCGTGAGCACATCTTTGTTCCTGATCTAACAGTTCCTCTCAGGAATCAGGATGACAGTGTTCAAGTCTTGGCAAGACTTGATCATGAAAGTTACCCAGTGTTTACTCTTCCATCAGAAGTACAGCCAAGATGATCAAAGGACTGGGAATCCTGCTGTATGAGAAAGGGCTGAGAGAACAGGATTTTTTCAGCCTAAAGAAAATGAAAGAAGGCTCAAGGGAGACCTTATCATGAGGGTGGCTACAAAGAAGACGGAAACTCCCTTTTTATAAGGAGTTATATGAAAAAGATGAATGGGAATGGGCACAAGTTACTCCTGGGGACGTTCCAACTCGATACAAGAAGAAAGTTTTCACCATGATAACAATCAGCCATTGTAATGGCAGAGTAATCTTCCCAGGGAAGTGGTGGATTCCCCAACATTGGACACAAGATTCAGCAGGACAGCTTTCTGGGCCATCTGTTTAGGTCATGCTTTTGCCAAGAGAGGTTGGACCAGATGATCCTTGAGATCTCTTTTAACCTGGTATTCTATGATTTGTACATTTTGCATTCCAAGACCAGTTCTAGTTGAGGAAAGGAAGCCCAGGAAGGGTCAAGGAGAAGGACAGGAGCACTGATATGTACACTATTCAATGGTGTGCTGAGCCAAAACAGGGGTCTAAGTACAACATTTTACACATTATGAATATTGGAGGATGAATTACCTAGAACTGCTACCTCTGTACATAAAAGAGATTTAACAAGTGCTATTAAAGCTTACGTTTGTCCCTTTTCTCTCCTTCCAATATTCTCAAATGTCAGTATTCTCAGTAGCACTCAGACATTCCAAACCAGCTTCCACGTGGTAAACAGTGGGAGCCTGTTACATTCCTTTAACACCCAAAGCAGTGTTACAGGAATGTGAATACAGATTGATCCTGTTCCTGCTCAAAGGTGGATTACAGAGCAGGTATGTGAACAGGATTCACTGCAGGTCTCCAAACAGCTATGAAAGAATTTTGCAGTTACTGCTATCATTTCCACAGAAGCTCTTGCCTCTTTATATACAGGCATTTCTTTTTCACCTGAATCTACAAGAAGGATGTCAAGGAGTTGGTCTGTCTAGCTATAAATTCACATTCACACTCCTTTGGATTTTTAGGGATGCCAGACTGTAGACATAGCTCAAAGCCAGAGAAGCAGCTGACCTCTGGAGTGCTGTCCCCACTGACCCTGCAACGCTCCACAGATTTCTTTCTCTTTTGGTCTTTAAAGGTTTGTGGAAGAAATGAATTTGGCACTGGGGAGGGGGCATGGCTGAACAAGACATACAGATTGAAAACATTACGGTGCAAATCATTAAAGACACAGGGAAGACATTTTCTAGGAGACAGATTGAAGATTCTTTGCTTTTAGTGCAAAATCCTCATGCAGAAATTGAAGAGGTTTGTTTTGTTTTTTTTTTTTTCTTAATACAAATAGTGAACCATGTATCCTTCTCCATCATTGTGAGGTACAACCAGATTAGATCAAGTGTNTTTAATTCAAAAACATAAAAAAAAAATTAAAGAGGTTTTTTTTTTTTTTTTTTTTTTTTCTTAATACAAATAGTGAACCATGTATCCTTCTCCATCATTGTGAGGTACAACCAGATTAGATCAAGTGTGATTTTCAAATTGCAATATAATTTTGGAGGTTTTGAGCTATGTCTGAATACTCTAGAGATTTTTGCCTTTCAGCTGTGTCATTAAGGGCTTTTTTTCTGATGAAGCAGCCCTTTCTTTCAACTAGTTCTTTGTCCTTTCCATTAAGCCATAGCTGTACATGTTTCACAACATGTTTTCTTGCAACAGAGGCAGATTTCATCATTACAGATGAAGATTAAGCAGCAGGAACACCAAAATTGGTAAACAGATTATACTGCTACACAAATGACTTTAGCATTACAAATAAAGAAGAGAAACAGCAGAAGAATAAAAATAGGGAGTTGCTTAAATTTGCATTAATTTCCTACATTCAATTTACAGGTCTTTCAAGCAATGGTAAAATGGTTAAGATGTCTTCACTTCTTACTAAAAAGTTTATTAAATAATTTTCTTTTTTTTGTAGGAGAATTTCAAAGCTATGTAGACTATTTCAATCTATTTGTGGTTAAAATTGGCAAGAAAATTTTATTGAAAGTATTTTATTCAAAGTTATTTCATAGATTAGTAATAATGCAATTTCTATTGCAGTCTTTTCTGGAGTTTAATACAGTGAAACAGTAGTATAAGCTTTTGCACATAAGCAGAAATGAGCATATTAAACTCTCCTAAATGTATAGCTCTGAAAATAAAGCTTTCTGTGTCCCAATCTAAGGCCTGTTTAATTCACAGAATGCATTGGTGTCTATTCAGGTGAGAATTTATAACATGCTGCACTGAGGACAAGAAAAAGGCAAAGTCCTATGTGGAAGGCTACTCACTTTTCTGTGTAACATAATTTTAAAGTGACTAGACAATTAAGTTAACTAAGAATCCAGTCCCACCTAATGCAATCATGCCTCTGTATGAGAAAAAACCTGGATCCAAGCAGCCCAAAACTGCCAGTTCCTGTTTGCCATTTTGAAGTCATTTAAGTCAGACACCCTTGTAGCCAAATGATTCATTCCACTTACCTTTTTGCTGAACTCAGTCATTTGTGTTCAAATTCAAAACAAATACTCTCTTCCTTTAGTATCATGCTTTAGTGATTAATCATTTTTCCTTTTAAAAATAGATCTTTTTATTTCAGACCTTTTCAAACTTCCAGATATTAGTTGTAATTAAACTTTTCCAGGCTAGAATGCTTTTACCTTCAGTGCCACCAATCCTTTTTTTCATGAAACAGTATAACTTGCTTGTATTCCATATGTATTGAATGGCAATTTTTTTTATACACATAGAAAACTGCTTTTATATATCTATCTGTTTGTTAGAACTTCAATGTCTTCCACAAAATTATCAGAGAACCCCCATGTTTTCTAGCAGCATGTGTATCTTATCCTTGAAATCATTAAGTCTGTCAGATCCTCTTCTCACTCAGACTTATGACAGCTCCTAATTTAAGGAACATGGGTGAGTGCATTTTGGTAGAAGAGTTTCAAAAAATCAAAGGAACCACAGAAATGTAATTTATAAAGTCTGAAACAGGCACATGTAATACATTTGCACAAGTACTTCTGTGGTGTTGTCAATAAAAGTTTTCATTTACATCTTTTAGATTGTTAATAAGAATTTCTGCAGTTCACAGTCCACAGGTTTTTTTTTGTGTATGTCCCACATGTATGACTCCTCCTTTGCAGCCTTTGCATCTTTGAAAGATGTGCCTTCCCTTGCCAGAGACTTCCACACATGCTGCAGCAAACCTCTCTGGGGAGAGGAATCTTGGGACGATGTGCTGGTTTTGGCTTTAGTAGAATTAATTTTCTTCATACTGGCTAATAGAGGCTACTTTGGTTTTGTGCTGAAACCAGTGTCGATAATACGGGGATATTTCATTTAATGCTGATAAGTGCTTACACAGAGTCAAGGTCTTTTCAGGTTCTCAACTTGTCCCACCAGCAAGGTCACTGAGGGTGCACATGAATTTGAGAGTGGATACTGCAGGGAACAGACCCAAAGGATGTCCTATACTGTATGATGTCATGATCAGCATATAAAGCTGGGATAAAAAAAAAGTGCAGATGATACTGATCAGTAGCAGATGCTGCAAGGAGATGTTGCAAGAGCCTGTTAGGAGGAAGGACTCAGGAGGTGTTACAGAAGTAGTATGTAACTAAAATATGAGAGCTTTCAAGAGTTTTCCTCCAGTATGTCAACATTTTCTATAGACTGACAAAACTATTTTCTGAGTCTTTCTAACAAGAATGTTTACTGTTAATAAGTTATTGTAGGATTTTAAAATGAACAACCAGGAAATTTTCTCTCTGATTAGCAGAGAATATGAAGCATAAAAAGAGACTGTCATGGGACTACTTCACAATGATGAGAGTTAAGTTCCCATTTCAGAAGGTTACATAAGTGTTGCAAATGTGATTTCATTTTGCCTTATTATAAGAAAAGGCCGACCTAACAGCCTTCTGGGACTGAGGTATTCAGTCTCTTTTTGCTTAAGTTATTACAAGCAGCTGAAAGAAATAGGTCTTGATAACAGAAAATATCTCTGGAGGTTGTTTTCAAATCACATTTGTTGGCTGATAATACAATGATAATTTATTAAATTCATACCTAAAGGCTTTATAGATTCCACCATTTGCCTTGGCTGTTATTAGGCAACAATGACTTGATCCAAAGCCTTCTGCAGCTGGGAGAGTAACTTTTGTGTTGCAAAGGAAATGAGAGAAGAGAGTTGCAGGTCTTAGAGCTGGTTTGTTTAGACTTCACTGGGAACATGCATCATATTATTTGTTACCATTCCATTATTGGACCATAGTGTAAATAGCCTTGATAATAATTTCTGCCATTTCTCAGTTCTTAAAATACTCATAAGAAGGAAACAGCAGGCAGGAATATGCGTCTGGTGGATTTGTTTAGAAGTTGCAGTTTTAGTATCTGTGGAATCCAATTGCAGTGCTCTCCTATTTGCAAATTCTTTTATTTCATATTTACTTATCAAGCCTAACTGGTTGAACTATTAGCAACAGGCATGGTAAAGCCTTGAGGATAAGAAAATTTATGCCAGGTAGTACCCACAAGGCTACCTGTGAGGAAGTTTTACTGAAAACTTTAAAAAGGAAATGTGCAAACCTGAGAAAATAATTTAAAATTCAGAACTATTCTAGACCAGTATGGTTAAGCTAAGAATAATCAGCAAATATATGTGGAAAGCTGTGCTTAAAATCAAATCAGTTACAGAAGGTTTACCTATGCATACCAGGTCAGTTTGGGAATATGTTGTTTTAAATATGCATAAAAACTGTGCTGTATCACAAAACCTTTTCTTTCATGGACCATATTGTTACTGTGTGGGTGAAATAGCCTAGGTGAAGAAACTGCCATAGCTTAGTGAAGTTTTGAACCATTATTAATGTATACTGAAATTGTTAAGAAATACTGACAGAGATTTATGGTCCCTGGGGAGTATAATATGTTTGGAAAGTCTCACTTCAGAAAGGATTCAATACAGGGTAAAGTGATAAGAGAAATCACACGTTTTTTGGGNCATGGACCATATTGTTACTGTGTGGGTGAAATAGCCTAGGTGAAGAAACTGCCATAGCTTAGTGAAGTTTTGAACCATTATTAATGTATACTGAAATTGTTAAGAAATACTGACAGAGATTTATGGTCCCTGGGGAGTATAATATGTTTGGAAAGTCTCACTTCAGAAAGGATTCAATACAGGGTAAAGTGATAAGAGAAATCACACGTTTTTTGGGTTTTTTTGTTTGTTTTGTTTTTTTTTTTTTTTTTT
>NDXB01011640.1:45729-66955 GCA_002631895.1 Agapornis roseicollis | reverse complement strand
TCCTGGGCATGACGTGCTATGGTATGGAATACCTCTTTGATCAGTTTGGGTTCTGTCCCTTCTTTCTCCTGGCCCCCCCTCCTCCCCGGCAGAGCATGAGGCTCACAAAGTCCTTGGTCAGGGCAAACATCGCTCAGCAGCAGCCAAAAACATCGGCCTTATCAGCCTTGTTCCCGGGCTAAGTCAAAACACAACTACTAAAGAGAATTAAAACTGACTGCAACTGCTGAACCCAGGACACCTGGACAAGTATTTTCTGCAGAGGCTTCTTATTCTCTGCAGCATACTTTATCCTGACCATATATGCCACAATCAGGTTTGTGGCCATTCTAGCTATTGCACAGAGCACATTACTGTATTTGGGCCTTAGCTTGAAGACTGCTGATGACAGTCTTTAGTTGAAAGCCATGAATAAAACAATTTTACATACAGAGAAGTGATTTTTTTAGGAAAACAAATAAAGAAGATATTGATACAATTTTCGATTAATGGGTGGATGTGCATTTTGAGGCCTGCATCTTTTGAAGAAAAAGAATGCATTCAGAGTTCCTCTGTATCACTATACCAAATTGTCCATGATGCAGGAGCATGGTGTACTTGGGAATTGTCTTGGCATAATTCCAGTTAATAAATTTTTCAGAGCAAAGATCAGCACAGGACTCAAAACTAATCTCCTGTTTCACTCATATATCCGTATACTCTCCTTGCCTGTGTGTAACTAACAGTAAGCCAAGAAAGATAGAAATTTTCAGACCACTTCAAAACATAACTATGCAAGTTTGGTTCCTAACTCTAATAGCTACTATAAATGCAAATAAACTCCTATAACCTTAGAATTTTCCAATACATTGTTTTTAAGTTTACTACTTGTGTTTTTCTAAAAATACAAATGTGATACAATAGGTGCTTTGTAATCATCCTGAAGAAAAAGTAGGCCTGTTCTTTCTCTTAAGAAAATGTGCAACTCAAATATACCCTAAATTAAAAAGAAAATTTAACAAAAGACATAAAAAAGGCTCCACATTAATGACCTTGAAGACAGATATTACCTTATTACATTGGACAGTACCAAACACAACAGACTCCTATAAAAATAAGAATTATATACCATATAGTTTTTATTGCAAACCTGTCATTGACAGTGAATTTGAAAGCCAGATATGCACAGGTCATATCAATAATCTTTAATGTCTTCTTTTATGCTAGGTTTCTGTGAAGTTTCAGACTTCTTATTCACTAATTCTTTAAACATAAAAACACCAGCAGGCGCCAACTGAAATTATCAAGCAGCAGGTTTAAAACAAACAAAAGGAAGTCCTTTTTCACACAATGCATAATTTAATTGCTGAATTCCTTACTACAGGATTTTGTGTTTTGTGTGTCAAAGTCATAGGCAACTTAAAGAAAAAAAGAAAAAAGCATAGAGAACAGTGTTACCAAGGCCTACTACATAAATAGGGAAAATATAATCTGCAGAGTAAATAGGGGGAATCTGCTAGAGGCTACCATTGGAGGAAGAGGTTATTGGCCAAGCTGACCTTCAGCTAAGCTTATCTGGCAAGATTATTTTTCATATTCACTAAATTCAGTGAGAATGCAAAAAGTCTACCTGTAAGTGCCATTTTGTTTTTGACAACTTATAGCTGCTTTTTTCTGTCTACATTATCAAGCCAAGTGCATCCCAGTTTGCAACTCCATAGCCTGCTCTTTTCAGATCAGACATTAGGAAAATCATAGCTATTATAAATATCTGTTTCTATCTCAATTTAGGTATACACAGGATATGTACATAATCCAACCTCAAGGAAAAAAAAAAAAAAAAAAAAAAAAAAAAAAAAAAAAAAAAAAAAAAAAAAAAAAAAAAAAAAAAAAAAAAAAAAAAAAAAAGACACACAACAACAAGACACTTGTCCCCTGCAGTTACTTATTATTTCAATATTGAGTTGCACGCTACATGGCAATATAATGTCAGGGATGGATATGTACTGCTTCTAACTCTTGCATATGATGAGCACTATAATAAGATAATAACCATTACTACTGAGGCCAAGATTCACTCGTATTCAGAAAAGTGATTCTTTAATATTAAAAACCTCATGTTGATCAAGGATAGCATATGAATAATGTGCACCAACGCAGTATACCAGTTTTCCATCTGTTACCATGTAGATTATTTTCCTCTTCCAAAATAGCTGTCTACATGCCTGCACCTTGGTGACATATTTGATATGGGAAACAATAGCTCAGGTGATGTTTGGCTCTCAGCTCACTCTCTTAACTTTTGCAGTAGCAGATGTTGTCATAATTCTTTTTCATAGCAACACCTTTCTGGTTTTATCTGCAAAGAGGACTGTTAAATTTATTTTCTCTTTAGATAATCAGCAACAAAAATCTGATGCTTTTTGAAAAAAAGCCAACTTTTTTAGCTAAATGAAGCACTAATGTCATTCAAGCTTGCTTGTTTAACTTTTTCTAACAGAAAACTAAGCATACACACATGTGCTTTGTTAAATCATGAAGAAGAGTAACTCAAATTCTTTGGATTTTGTCATGTTTTCATTTTTTAAAGTATTTTTCCAAATTAATTAGGTTAAACTACCATTTAGAAGCTCTCCTTTATAATTAATATAAACTAAACCAAATATATTTTAATTTACTTCCATGTCTACTCTAAATTAAAGCCATCTTAATTTTGAATGAGGGCTGGGAAAAGGAACTGATGTCATTTAGGCAATCCACATTGAATTCCAATGGATAAAGTTTCAGTTTAACTTTTCTAATACACACATACCAAGAGGTTGTAGTTGCTTTTGAAAAAAAGTAATGGATACTTCTGATAGGTACTCCTTACTAGGTATATTGTGGTACACACAGTAGGTTTTTCTCCATATTATTTCTGGAAAACCAATCTATGTTACAAAATGCGTTCAATTTGCTGCTGAAACAGAAAACCTGAATATCAGTTTGTACTCTTCTTGTCAGAGACAGGTACTTCAAAATCATATAACAGCTTATCAAAATGTATTACTTAGTTTCTAACTAGAAAAAAAGTTGGTGGAAAATATGTGGGAAGAAGCTAATCACAACCAGGAATGTTTGAATGGAATTATCTCTTCAAAAAAATGTTGAATANCCGATCTTTTACACTGGGTGTAAAGAAAATGCATTACTTAGTTTCTAACTAGAAAAAAAGTTGGTGGAAAATATGTGGGAAGAAGCTAATCACAACCAGGAATGTTTGAATGGAATTATCTCTTCAAAAAAATGTTGAATAAAAGCCAGAGGAATTCTGGAAAAAAACTCCTGCTAACTCTACTGCCTTTATCTACATTATGTATAGTGTGATTCACAGCCATGAAGAACCTGCAGTTGGGCAAACATTTGAACAAGTTATTTGTTCTGAAATAGTTTCCATACTGCAGTACAGTAGGAAAATATATCTATTCTATTAAGGATGACTAAAGTGTTCTAATTTATTTTGACATTTAACCAGGTTTTCTAACAGTGTTCCAGAACACCCTAAAATATTAGCAATTACAAGGCTGATATTGTTGCTAGGTGTTACTGTTTGCAGATCAGAATGAATTCCACTTGTAAGAGAAGATCAAATCCCTACACATTGGTGACACACTTTAGAGAGTCCATTAGGGATAAAATAAAAAAGAGATTTCATAGAATCATAAAATAGTTTAGCTTTGGAAAGGACTTTAAGATCATCTAGTTTCAGCCCCCCTGCAGTGGATAGGAACACCACACACTACACCATGTCAGTTAAGACTGTCCAGCCTGGCCTTGAACACTGCCAGGGATGGGGCATTTATCACTTCTTTGGGCAAAGTGATTTCATAAATAAATATGTAATATTTAATTTTACTTCATTTTTAATTTGAGACAAACATAGATTAACATAAGCACGCTATCTGGAAAACTGAACTGAAATAGTTCAACCAACAGACCAACAAGATAGACAATTCAAAACAATCCCCACACTTCAGATCTTCAGTGTTTGGGATTACAAACTGTAACAACCAAGTTAGCTGTAAAACAGTTCTGATGAACTTGCCCAAGCCATGCTTACAAATGTCTACAGTTAAAAACAGATGCATGGTTAACTCAAGTACTTCACTAAGTCAGTGATTTTTCCTGTGTGAAGTGCTTAAGGGCAAATGTGGCTTGCTGACTGATACAATAGGGATTCAGTTTTCAGTCCAACCAAGAAAGCAATATGAATACAGATTTATCTGTAACATGTTTCTGTCCACAGTGAGTAAAAGGATTCTTCATTCTTTTGCTCCTCCACACAGCTAAAAAGAAAATGAACAAATCAGTGGAAAATTTAAGAAGTATGCATCCCAAAGAATTATGGTGTCTACATTCTCAAAGGAAAATCATTACCTAGTCCACATGTTGCAGAACACATGGACATTTCTGAGGACTCTCAAGGATGAGCTATAGCTCAAAGACATACTCATGGTATGACTTGAACATTTCTAAAACTATATATAAGAAAATTAATGGAGAATTTAAGGAAAAAACAAAACCCAAATTTGGAAGAAATGCACTGTACCAAGCATCTGAAGAAAAATATTAGCAAGTTGATGAGACTGATTAGTAGTCAAAAATGAGCCAGCATCACATCAAAAATGGATGTGACGGAAATTCCCAGACTAGAGATAATATCACCAATACATGACCTTGAAAAGAAACTGTCCATCTTGTCAAGCTGTTATATTACAATATCTATAGAACCTAAACAGCAACCTAAAGCTGTCTCCTGGAATTGTCTATGTCTACGTCAGTGGTGAGACACTTGGAAGATCAGAGATGGCATAGAGACTATAACTCCTCAGGTCATTAAGAAAAATAAATGTTAAATACAGTGACTTTTTAAAGATGTTTGGGTAAAAAAAAAAAATATGGAAAATGAAAACTCCCCTATTCTTCTTGATTTATTCAATTCTGCCTTCCCCAAAGGTGTTACTGTCTCATTTCTGCCGGCCTGCTGATCTAGCTAAATCCTCAGCACTGTAGCATTTAAACAGCAGCAACAGCAAGTATAAAAACCTGAATCCTTGTTCTTTAATTGCTTTTTGGAGTAACATGTGTATTTCTGTATGAGTGCATGCAACCAAGCACCTTAGGGTAGACAGAGGGGGTTTTTTAGCTGGTTTCCTTTCTTAATAAAAACAAAAGCTTTTCTAAGTTTTTCTGCTCACCCAAAACCTGCAAGGTCTGTAAGTGCTCATCAGCTCTTGCAGATGTGACCTCCTCAGTGAGGTTTTGGTTCATCAGAGTGTCCTTTACTGACAGTAGCAGACATACCAGCTGATTTTGAGGGTCAAACTCTGATTTTTTTGTGGATGTCAATCTCTAAAGGGGACACCTAAAGGAAAGAAAAATTTCTCACATATTTATAGGCCAATCCTACAAAGAGTCTTCCATATTAGGGTAAATATTTAAACTACGTTTTATACTTTAGTGAACAGCTACAGCACAGCTTGCTCATGTTGTTAGATGTAGAGTCTGCAACATTTACAGTGTACACGTCTTTCAATAATGATTTACACATACATTATTACTATAGTTTTAACACTACATAAATACATGTGAATTTGGTGTCCATGAAAATGAACAGGCTATTAAAAAGGCTAGAACCCACTGGTCATTGGAGAAACATCTCTTTATGAGACTTGTCCTCTGCAAATGGTCAACTATTGCATTGTGGAGCCTTTCTTGAATTCCTGCCAATGACACTCTATCCTGCAATGACTTTGTAGCAAGGCTAAAATCAACACCTCTAAACTAAATGGGAAGAATGCAAAGAAAGGGGAACCGGGACATAGTGAGAGGAAATACAGTAAAGACAAAGTCATTTAGAAAGTCAGAAGAGAAAAAAAGAAAAAGACTAGAAGAAATAGAAGGAGGAATGAGAGACTATATGGTATAAACAGAGTGAAGTAGGGGTTTTTTTAAGTCCTTTCCCTGCCCTGACAATTAGTGCCCTGCACACTTGTCACCTTTGTGAGAACACACAATCAGCAGTTAGAAGAGAAATTATTTGGTGGTCCTGCTTTGCAGCTTGCATTAATCAGCAGGAAACATTCTTTTTGGTTTAGAAAGAGTGCTCAGTTTGAGCATGTCCAAAGTCCTGAACTGGGGAAGAATCCAAACACATGAGCAGTTTTATCTGTTGCACACTGCTAGAAGCTGAAGTTTCAGTCACTGAATGCTACATTCTCAGTTTTAGATTACAAAGCAGGATTAAGACATTCATCACAGACAGGAACAACAGTGGTCAACAAAGCCACTGGAGACAAAGCCACAAAAAAGAAAATGTAATGTACTGAAATGTAGGGGTGCAGAAGCAGGGTAGAAAAAGAGAATTTGCCTTTGAACAGTTTTAAGACCTCATTTCCAGTTGTGCCACTGGTTCCTTGGATGGATGTGTGCAAGTTCTTTCACCCCTCTACACTTCTTCACTCCCTGGTTTGTACACAGCAGAGACAATAGTAACTATCCTTATGAACTGCATTGAGGTTTATAAAGAGCAAAGTATGGTCAACATATAATTAGCAATAACACATTTAAGAAGGTCCCTTTAATTCCAGCTCTTCTCATAAGATCATTCATTACAAAAAGTCACCTCAAACAGCTGCTTTTTCTTTTTTTTTTTTCAAAAAAGCAATAGTTTCAAGTGATAACATTTATAATTTTAATAATGTAAGAGTTCTACAGTAAGATACCATGCAACCAAGAATTCATTACTCTTCCTTTCAGATTTTAATAAAAGTACACTATGAATTATTTAAACTAAATGAAACTTGTAGAGGTAAATTAATTTAGGACATGTTGTGATGCAGTATATTCTGGCTTTAATTGTGTTTGCTGCTTACTAAGTATAGCAATTCACAAAGTCCAGTAATACATTTTCTCAGCCATTAGAAACAAGAACCATAGGAGTGTTGCAACATTTTCATTACTCAAAGATTATTTTATATATTTTTTGATTAAAAGTTGAACTTAGGTTATTAGAATAAAAAACAAATAGTGAAAATACTGAAAAGTTCATGGGATTTCTCATATAGCTCTTCTAATTCACCTCTTTTCAGTGGTACCTAGAAATTATCCCAAGATAATGAGTTTTCAGGAGCTGCTGTGCAAAAATTGTGAGATTTAATTTGGTACTATTTAAGTCTCATTATAAATAAAATCGGGGTCCCAAGAAAGTCAGTAAAACTTTTGCCACGGATAGGAGTGAAACAGAAGATTTAACCGCTGCCAAAATATAGCTGCTAGTGGCATGTGAGATGCCCTGGGGGATTCTACCTGGCTCCAACTGACATTCCAGGAGTGTGTCAGTTTCCTGTAGGTCCTCTTAGAGTACCTGCCAGCCTTATGGGTAATCTCTGGAGGACTGGGACATGGCAAATAGCATTGAACACTACTTTCAGATCACTGAGCTGAACCCAAGTTGTCTCCCACTGGACGTCCCATTTTGATAATGCCTTACACAGATACTGTCATACACATGTGCTGACAGCCCCAGCCTAACAAGTAAGATGGCATTTCTAACAGAAAAATATACATTAAGGTATTTATATAACATATAAATCTTTATATAAAAATATTTTTATATTTTATATTTATGGACATTTAAAAGGAATCATCCTTTCCATTCAGCTATGCTGTCAAGTCTCACAAAGACTATATATGAAAGATCACATCCCATATTATACAGGCAAAAAGAATGTACAGACCTCTTTTCCAAAGCATTTTGTAGGGCATATTTCCTAAAGGATCAATTTGAAGGGAGCAAGATTCTATTTTGGAAGTTCTGTACCTTCCTAAGGACAACGTTTGGTTCTAAAGAAAGCGATGAGCTAAAGTTCTTAAGAAGTCACCATGTTCTCCTTCTGTCTCTGACCAAATTCAATAGCACACATCCTCACCCAAAGCAAATGTCATGTGCAGACCCAGTGTGCCTAAGCATCAGAGGTGAGTTACATGAAGGATCAGGACTGGAGAGAGCAACCTGACAGATGCTCTCTGTTGCCCCCGCTACCCCTTCTCACAGGGAGTCACTGACACTATTGTTATAGAGCTGTTTGCTTCTATTCTCAACTTCCCATTTTTTTTATTCTTTTAAATTTTATGTATTCCTTGAAATATTTCTCCTTCTCTCACAGTGTTAGTAATGGCTGGCAAAAAAGTGACTGGCCTGCTACAGAGAAAATTTGCCTTGCATCTCAGGGAAGAGATAGACGCCAAGATAGATATATGCCTTACATCCCAAGGAGAAAACAAACACCAAGGTAAAAACTTGGTTTGACTCTCAAGGCATGAGATAGAACCTAAAATATACACACCAATCTCCATGTTTAAAAGAGTGGTACAGGGGTTTACATTAATAATGAGTATCTGTACAGCAACAAAAGCAGGATGGATGTCACCACACACAAATAAGGTATTTTACACTGAATTAAAGGATGCCCATAAGAAGTTCATAAGTCTATCTGCCAGGAAAAGGTAGGAGGAATAAACAAAAGAGTGTGATTCAGAACCAATCAACCTTCTCCAGTATCTTGAGAATATATGAGATGAACACTGAAGCAATTACATTTCCTCACATAGATTCAAGGAAAATGTGTTTTAAAATGGCTGAATTGGCCTCATTCTTCACTGGAAAAGTATTTAACTTACATTATAATAACTATAACAATAATTCCCTTAATATTTATATAACAGGTTTACAACAAATCCCCAAGTTCTGCTTCTGAATTGGGAAGCAGTAGCCCCAGTACTAGTTCATTTATGAGAGGAAATAAAGAGAATACCATATCCAATTGATACTTCAGGGAGATTTGAAAGAGAATGAATGCATATTTGGAATTAGGCCAGGACACTGGGGCTACTATACCCTATCCAACAAAAAGAGCCATTGGACTGCTAATAACCATGAGCAATTAGACACTTGGTGTTATGTCTCCATCAGCAAGACTACATTACATGTTCATTTAACTCACTCTTGCTTTTAAGTTCCCTCAGCTGCTATTGCTATTGGATTTAATTCTTTGTCTTATCAGTAAGGTGAGTTCCTTTACTTTTTATTCATTGGAAATCTGTAGCTGACTCATCTGCCCCTGCACTGACCAGTTCATAAATGGTGAAATCCCGCACTGACAGAAAAAAAAAACAGATCAAGCAGCTTAGCAGGTTCTTAAGGTTTCTAATGTCTACGTACCATTCCTCATGCTGCAGACTTAAGACTTCTTTTTCAAACAAGATCACTCTGAAATTGTGAGATTCTTTAAAAAATAAGGAAATTACTGGTGGTACACAGGAAAATTTTTTAATATGTACTGATGAATAGGATGAAACACATATGCAGCAAAAAATAATTACTTTGGTGTCATGATAAGCTGTGACAAACTTTCCCAGTTTTTGAGGTGTTGTTCAATCTTCTGTCTCCAGTAAAAAAAATCACTAATAGACATAGTATTAAATAACAGTAAAACCAATCTGAAGATATAGGGAAAACCTGCCTTTAATTATTAAACGCTCAGCAGAGAGCATTCTTCTAAACTAAAACCAAGGTTTTCTTAACAGAAAATATATTAGGGAGTAGTCTGGAGAAAGAAGCCCAGTTGTGTCTGCCTTAACCTTCAAAATTGTTTGTTTGTAGTATACTTTACAAAACAGAGTTGCATTAAAAATGCAAATCTTCAGAAGTGCATGAAGATTAATTCTGTGAAGCTCAGAAGCCTTCTTGCTTTGACCTTTCTTCAGAAACACAATGAATATTACATTGCTCAATTCTTAAAAGTAGTATTTTCCAAGGGGACACAAATAAGCTCTCTTCCCATGTATGTTTCAGCTGCATGTAAAGAAAAGCTGCATTTTCCAGGGTTCAGCTTGAAAGACAACCTTCAGAGAGCATCCTACAGATGTTCTGAAAAGCTGTGTTGTTCAAGATGTCTCCAGTTAGATAGTCTAAAATTTCGGGGGGGTGGGGGGGGTGGGGGGTGTTAGGTTTTTTTTTGTTGTTTTTGGTTTTGTTTTTTCAAAGAGAGTGTCATGGCTATTCCAGTGTAGCTGACAAAAGCACATGAAGCCACATGATTTGATCAAGGCACTAGAGAAACACAAGCTTGCTTTTAAAGTGCTAGCAATGACCAAATAAGACTTAGGGTCCTTAATCATATACTATTAAACACACACACAAAAAAAAACCCACCCCAAAACAGTCAAATGAACTCAGCTGAGAAAAAGAATATTTACAATCCTGTATAGTCCTTAGCTGGTGCATGTCTGTTCATCCTGCTTGGATAATACAGTGAGTTTGCAGACCATGCTACACTTTTCAAAGTTTAGTCTTTCATCTTATTTCTGTAAGATGAATGAAGCATGAAGTAACCCATCAGACTAGATCAATGAATGATGTTACTTTAAAAACTTTACCTATAGATAAAAAGTAGAAGGTAGAATTCAGGTTTCCTCATTAAAAAATAAATAAATTAAAAATAAAGTTATATTAAATTTCCAATTATATATTTATTTACATGCAGCTGAGCAATATTGGTAGACACATCCATATTATTTGTAACGCTTGTACCAAATCGTGGAGTTATAACAACAAGGTTAAAGCAATATTACAATACTAATTTTACAGTGAAAGGACCCATCAGTTAACACCCTTCTGCAGGAGATAGGCCATATCCGCACAACTGCCATTTCCTTCACTATTATGGGATTTGTCTATATAGGACTCTCCAAGAAACCTATAATCCTGCAAAGCAAGCAGGATGAGCAGTAGCTGAACAGATCAAGGACAACCATCTTTTTTCCACT
The DNA here is from genome assembly GCA_002631895.1 of Agapornis roseicollis. Taxonomy (NCBI): domain Eukaryota; kingdom Metazoa; phylum Chordata; class Aves; order Psittaciformes; family Psittacidae; genus Agapornis; species Agapornis roseicollis. The sequence goes on along the minus strand of NDXB01011640.1, from coordinate 56,107 downwards.
CATTAAAATTAAATGGGGAAGTCCATTTAAGGCAGCACATTACATTAGTTTACCAAATAACACAATTAAAAGGAGACTCAAAAGGAAAGGCAAAGCTAGGAAAATGTCAGTGTAGCACCACTGAAAGTACAAGGCCTCAGGGAAAATAATGGTAGGAAGATTGCCTTATACATTTCACATAATTACTTTCCTCTTAGTATAAACTGTACTATGTGGAACACATCAAGATTTTGCATGATCTGGAAAGTTAAACAACTCAAGACAAAAGCAGTACAGGATACAAACCACCTGGGAATGTGTCCTGGGTTCAGCAGTTGCAGTCAATTTTTCTTCTCTTTAGTAGCATCAGTAGTTAATGCAAGTGCAAACCAAGTTGCCACAGTTGAGCACTAAATCACTGAAACTAAGTATACTGAAAGAGTCCCTTTGGTCACATCTATACTAATTTAATAGGAGAATAAGTGTAGATACCTTTTGCTTATGGTCTCTAGATTCAGAAGAAGCTATGTAAACTAACACATCACATTCTGAAGCTTTTGTTTACATCAGCATGATTTCTAGACAATTTAGAGAGGACAGTTATCTGCATAAGGATCTGATGCATTAAAGAAACTGAGCCCACATTGAAGGATATTCCTTATTTATGTAAACATGCAGTCTCTAGATTTCTATAGGCACAGGTACATCTAGCACATCCCAAGTATAGGAAAGTAGTGGGTATCCAAAGCAGCTTCACAGCTGACATATAATGTACTCTAACAAAAACTTTCTGATTGCATCTAAGAGGGCAAGCATTACAAATTATCTGAAGGAACAACTTCGCTTTTGTTATCAACATTCTGAGCTATTTATACTTACACTGATTGTTATCCTGTACTCCTTGCCAAGAAACATTTTGAGAGCCCTTTAGCCACCATTCCTCATCTCTTCAAGAGCTAGGTCAGATGCTGAATATATATAAACAACCCTTTTGTGCTTGAACTTGAAAGAGAAATCAGTCATCTATATATGATCTGTGTTACAGCAAAACGTAATTTTTCCCCCTGACAACCTGTTTATGGTGGTTAAGTTATCTTGATTGCCAAGAGAAATTTGTTTTCTGCAGAGGCTTCTATAGCTTAAAATGTCACCTATTTTACCCACCCCAGTCCTTTCTTCATTTATCAATAGATTCACAAATTAAGTTGATCCTCTGCTAGGTTGAAAGAAGGAAAGATTCCTGAAAATTATAAAGTCTGGCACAATCCTATCCTAAGAGTCAATTTATCTTGTCTTTTCTCTANAATTAAGTTGACCCTGTGCTAGGCTGAAAGAAAAAAAAAAAAACAAAACCAAAAAAAAAGATTCCTGAAAATTAGAAGTCTGGCACAATCCCATACTAAGAGTCAATTTATCTTGTCTATTCTATAAAGATCGTTTACAGATTTTGGCAAGGATCCCATTTCCACTAATAAAAGTCCCCAAGGACTTCTGGTGCCTAAGACCTCTTCCTGGACCCTGAGCACGTTACTGTGATTAAACTGTCTGTTACAAAAAATATTGTTACTATTTGTGTTTATTATTGTAAGAGGAAAAGAGCACAAAAATGTTTGTATATTAAATGTTGGATAATATTGCCACTGATGGGTCTGAAGTGACTCTGAAAGGTTTATTTTAAGTTCAGAGGTGTTTATCACCTCTACATATTGCTTTGTTACTCTGATCTGAAAGGGGTACTGGTATACTACACACAGTGTAAGCTTTAACTACCCAGCAAAGCAATGGAATAAGGCAAACTGTACACAGCACAGAAATGAGTCAGATTCTATAATCACCCATAAGTAGGTGCTGTCCAATACAATCATCTCTCTGTGCAAACTATCTGAAACTCAGAATCATTTGTTAAATCTATAAAGCCTATAACCTTACCTTGATTAATCTGCACCTCACAGTGAAAGAATTCTTATGTACATTCTCCACATCCAGTTACAAAACAGTACTGTTGTACATGTGCACCTCTCCCAGCCTCTGGCAGGATAAGGTTTTCCTGGTGACCTCAAGCTTTTGCCTTCCAAAAATGAAAATTGCTGACTTCCCTGCTGCTCAAACTAGAAAATCATTATACCAAACTGCTTTATCTTTCATGGTGTTAGAGGATAAAGTATGTGTGAAGAATTGCATGTTTGGAACCATTTTTGAGCACTGAGAGGTTTTGCAGATGGAGCTAACAGGCTGTTCAAAGTTCTTGTGACATTTCCCTTTCTTTAAACCACAGCTCTACTCACTAAGCAATATAATCTTCTTTTTACCATGGCGTATGCTAATGTAAAGCCACTTTGTCAGCATGTTGGTGACACCGCAACTGAAGGATATATCTTTTCAATCATTCATAAATCAACGTGTATATTGTGCCTAAGTTCTAATGTCATTTCATCAATGCACTCCTTATTTTGAAGTTATTGATACTAAATTCCAACATGATTACAAAATCACATTTTTCACTTTATTACATTTTGAATATTGAAAGGTTTCCCCCTTTATTAAATTATACTGTATTAGAAGAGTCTGAAAAATCTTCTGATGCATGACCAAGGACATAGTTCCATCTGTTTCATTTTTCTCATTCATGGCATAGATGATTTTGTTTCAACCAGTACATGTATTTCACTTTAAGTCCACTTTATGTCTGTCAGGTTGCATCATTTCTGATGTGTGAATACTCTGCTACAGAGCTGTGCAAAATAATTAAGTTTAAAGTAAAGCCAGCTTTTTGCATAACTCAGGTGTTTGGAAACGAGATATGGGTACTTAAGTTGCAAGTTTAAAATTGAACACATGGCACAAAGCCATATCAAAACCTGACAAGACCAGTCTGGCTAAAAATAATTCCTATTTGAAGTTTGCTTGGTAGCCTATATAAAATGAACAAATTTCCTACCAGTTACTTAGAAATGCAGGTGTTTACACAACTTACATTTCTACTAGCACAGTTGGTAGATTGTTGGTAGTCTCAGCCCAAATTCCAGATGTTTGGTTTTGAAGTCAAATACTGTATAGAAGACAAGGAGAAATTCTGTCTCAGAGTTAACTCTGTGCAAGTTTGTACTATGGAAAACTATAAAAGACTGTATAAATGAGAGCAAGACTCCATGGCATTAGCTGCTGCACACACACATAAAGATCTAAAATGAGGAGTGATAAATCCAAAATTATCTGGAGCTCAATTTAGGAGTCTAATCAACTTGAGCACTTTCAAGAGACACCTATGGAAGAAGAGTTAGGTTACAGTAGGCTGAATTACCTCCTAGAAGTGCTCAACTCTCTCTATGAAGCACCCAAGAAGTTAGCATATGTATGGGTAGCAAGAAGGGGACAGTCCCTGAGCTTGTCTATTTAGCAAACAAGTCTTCTAACCTCCATGTTTCCACACATATATAAAAGAAAAAACAAAACAAAAAAAAACCAACAAACCCAGGAACAGACAAAGCTTCAAATTTTACAAATTTGTTTCGTTAATATGTAAGATGAATTTTAAATTTCAAAGGTGGGGAGATTCTTTGACCCAGACTGCTATCTGCTATATTGTTTCTGGTGATAGCACCATATTGCCTCATTGGTGTGACAATACATTAATTCAAAAATTGCTACATAGAAAAGGAGAATAAAAATGCAGAATATAAAGAATAGAAATCCAGAATAATTTAGTAGAAATACCATGTGAAAATATATATATATATAGGTTCACTTATTTTCTTGTGGACATTCCATTGTATTGACTGCCCATTGGGTGCTGAAAATAAAATATAATCATGCCTGTGTTGATCAGGATATTCTGTCATTTTTTGCACAACCAAAACCTCCAGAAGCATGCTAGATGGGGAATTTAACAGTCATTGGTATCAGAGGATATCAGGGAGAAAAGCTTTCATCAGTTGCTGACCCTGCTTCACCACAGAACATCAGGTAATCCAAGGGTTTTTTTTAATGGCTCATCATTTACAACACACCAGCTAAGAATCATTATGCTTTGCTTTGTTTTCAGATTTAAAAAAAAAAAAAAAAAAAAAACAAAACAAAAAAAAAAAAAAAAACAAAAACAAAAAAAAAAAAAAAAAAAAACAAAACAAAAAAAAAAAAAAAAACAAAAACAAAAAAAAAAAAAAAAAAAAACAAAACAAAAAAAAAAAAAAAAACAACAAAAACCCAAAAAAAAAAAAAAAAAAAAAACCAAACCAAAAAAAAAAAAAAAACCACAAAAACCCACAAAAAAAACCCTGAAAAAAAAATAACTGACAAGTCTCAGTTTTAAGGTTTGAAAGCACATCATTGTAACAAAGAGACAGGCCTATTTCTTGCCTGCAACATGATTGTTTGGGTAGGAAATCAGACTGGAATAAATCACCTCCATGCTCAAAAATAACTTCAGTTACTTGCTAGATCTAAGCTGAAGCAGTGAAATTCTCATTTCTATCCTGCCCAGCTGAACATTTATACCCCCATGGCACTTTGAGGAATTCCCTTTCAACAGCAGATATGTTTCCTGAGTAATGCTGAAGCTACACACATGCATGTGCTCATGCAAATTTTGTGTACATGGAGAAGTTTTTGGGTTTTTTTCATATAATACTGAAGATAGAAATTAACATCCTCCTTTCCCCATAGAGCAGTGATATTAACAGGCAACGTACATTTAAACCTCTTCAAATATATACCTCTCCAGTTGAATGGCAATAAGGATATCCCATAGAACTAGACAAAAGCCTGGACAATAGCAGAGGTTGGATTCATGTTTCAGAGAATAAGTTATAAAGCCATGAGGATGTGAGCTCTTAAGTTTAGAGCATGTTACCCTTTCTTCCAGTTTAAACTACATTTAGATTAAAGCAATTTAGCTCAAGACAGGATTTCTTACTAGGACAGGAACAATTAAATGTATCTATGCCCCATTTCCTCTGTTTCTTTCAGCACTTTTGCACTCCTGAAGAGAAATTGCTGTCTCTATAGAACAGCAGTTCTTCACATTCTCAGTTTAGTTGCACATGGCCATGTAAAAATCAAGTATTAAAATGAATTATTTAAAAGATTAAAGACTATATACAGCAATCTCCAAGGATCTTAATACTTTTTAACACACGTCCCCAAAGAATAACAATATTATTTAAAGTCCTACACAAATATAGGACTTGCACTGAAATCAGTTTGTTTTGGGGGCACTGGTGTTCTACCAGTATAAAAGAGAGTTAGCTACTAGCCCTGGTATTTTAGGACATTTTTACGTGTATTTGCTCAAAGATTGCATTCCCCAGCTCTCCTCACTGCAATTTGCTTTGCTAGCATCAGAGGTTGTTGAAACTTGTGTACAGGGTGAAAAAAAAAAAAACGAAACTAGCAAAACCTTGTTTCCTTCACNTACGTGTATTTGCTCAAAGATTGCATTCCCCAGCTCTCCTCACTGCAATTTGCTTTGCTAGCATCAGAGGTTGTTGAAACTTGTGTACAGGGTGAAAAAAAAAAAAAACGAAACTAGCAAAACCTTGTTTCCTTCACAGATATTCTCCAACAAAAGTGCAACTTTTCTGTTTCGGGGTTTCAGTATTCTATGCAATTCTCTGTTGAATACTTTTTGAACTTGCACATGCATGTGCAACACAAAATCAGCATCAGGATTATTACCTAGGAAACACAGGTGGGTCACTTTCCTACATCAAGTACTATTTCCCAATTCATTACTTCTCCTGTAACTCTATAAATAATTAAGAGAATATGCCTGTTTCATGGGAACAACTCTTATCAAGTGCCAACTAGAAAGGCCTCCACAGCTTACTATACATCAGAAAGTGTGTTACAAACCATATTGCTTTGATTTTCTCTCTATGTACAGAAATGTTTGGCTCAAAAACATAAAAACATTAAGTGGCATGCACTAAAACGGTATGTCTTCAGTACCTTCACTTGTAAACTAGTTTTACAGCTGTAAATTAAAGGGGTTTAAAGGCTTTTGTGCATTCGCTAATAAATTCCACTCACAAAATCATTTCTCCTCTGCCTTACAGAATTTTCTTATGTGCTTTCACATGATAAAACTGTTCTCCATAGGTGAGCATACACCTTTGTCCTGTGATAAAGTATTCCTTCAGACAGAATAATTAAATGTCATGTTTCTCTCATTCATCTTGATTGCTCAGTAAATCCCTTATAGCAACAAACCAAATTACAGCAAATGGGTTGCAAGGCACATTTCAATATATTGAACAAAAACTGACCACAACAAATTGAGAAATTTCCATTCAGTATGAATATGCATAAGAAACACTCTACTGTAAAAAATAAATAAATAAATTATACTGTTCCTAATTTTGTGTAATGTGTGTGACACATGATGTGCAACAAGAATAGTTAAAAGCACATACATGTGAAGCACAAAATGTTGTTCACCATACTATTTGAAATGGTTACACTTAGTTGTTTGTGACCCAGACACAGCAAATGTGAAACAGCAAATGGCAAAAACCAGCAGTTGAAGATGTTGGCTTCATTCTACTGGATAAGGCTAATATAGCACGATGTAATTCTGTATGAATAAATAGCAAATGCATGAAGGTGATTGACAGAATGAAGTAAACCCTCATTCTCTATTGCAGTATTTCTCTTATGCATAGTTCAAGGCAGCAGTAAGCACCCTTCCTCCTCTTCAGAAAAAGATTATTCAGGTTTTGGGATGATCTCTTAATCCACTAATGCTATGGGTTTAACTGGGAAAATAATGACTGCAGTCTGGTCCACGGCTGTAAGGCATGGAGGGTACCATCATGGCAGAGAGCAGGAGTTCTGTGCTGTGAATACCTTTGCATACATCTTTGGTGGGATTTCAGTAGACTATTTTAACTCAGAGATTGATGTTTGCAGTCTACTGTTGGTAGTTGTAAGAAGGATAACCAGAAGTTCAGCCAACTTGACCCACATGGAGTCTATACCAGCAGAACAGGCAGATAAATACAGAGTGGACCAAATTGATTAGCTTCACACATTTATACTACCTACACTGGATCTGAATCATATTCCCATTTACTACGAGGAGTGTAGAGACATCAGCCAAACTGTATACTAGGCACTAACAAGGATAAGTATTCTGAATATACTGTTCTCCTGCCATGTGAACCTGAACTCTACTCTTCTTTCCTGTGTCTGGTTAGAATGCTGTGCTGAACATATGTAACATCAACGTGCTGCATGAAAACAAAACAAACAAAACCTCAAAGCTATGGAAAAGAAATTAACCTTTAAAAAGCAGCCTGGGCAGTTTATGGGGCTCTTAGGTCTCTATATACACCAGAAATTTCTGTATCTCAGTGGGTGAGGATATCTCTGCAGCCAGCTGAGTTCCACAGGCTGCAGAGTCATGCTCCATACTGGGGTCTGGGAATATGTTTTGGTTTTTTTTCTTACTGCTAGCCTCAACTTAGCCAAGTCAGCCACCCGTGTTCCCTGCTGTAACCAGAAATTACCAAGGGTCCATGCAATATTTTCACAAAGGAAAGCAGACTGGCTTTGAAGACACAACTCCTTAATGACAGGAAACAAAAGGACACATCATAAATATGGATATTGTTTTTTGAAATAGGTAATGCATTCATACTTGAGCAAGCACATGACAGACATCAGCAATACACAGGTATTGTCCAGTCCTCTGAACAGTTCTCTTCTACAGAGAAGAGAGAAATGTATTTCCATAAGCAGTTTTAATTTGGAGTGGTTTAATTGTTGGATGCACTATTTTAGAGGTATAAGTACTGTTTCAGTTTCAGAAGTTGTAAGCACATAACACCCCCATGTCCTCCTCACCCTTTGCAATCAGTGGAGTTACAGTAGCATAGGAGAGACTGGAAATACAGACAGAACATACGATTTTCTCAGTCTCATTAAGTGAAGACAGATTCTAAAGAAAAGAGATAACAGTCTTTTCTAAAAATACAACAGAAAAGGGAAGAACTCAAGGCAGTTTAAATCATGCTTTTATAAACGCCAACATCCTAAAGTTATCTTTATATCCAACTAAACATCATGTGCTGCACAGCAATAAGACCTATATTTTGTGGAACAGGAAATCAGTAAGACACTTTCCTATCAGACATTGCATCTGCTAGTGCCTTCAGGACACACAGACTGACTAATGCCAGTAAGGCTGATGTGTGACAATCATAGGCAAATTACATTTTTTCTGGTTTGTTTATCTGGTTTAAAGTGTGTTAAGTGTATAAATAAATGGCTTAAATGTATTTTATCCAAACAAATAGAAAAGTTCTACAAAAGCAGAAAGACTGACGGTCATGGAGTCCTCTAACATGCATTATCTCCATGGAAGCTTACAAGTTAAGCAATTTTAATTGTCACCGAATGGTACAATTGTATCACTTGGCTCTATATATTTACATACCTACCTCTGAAAACTACTGAGAAATCTGAGCAAACCTCCTTTAACTGAATGAATTGAAAACCCTAAGAAGAAATATAATTGCTTTGGGAAATTATTCCTAGGCCTTAAAATTGCAACCCTTCTTGTTACTTTAATTAAGTGTCTTATGGGAGTGTATATGGCTCGAGAGATTGGTAATCAGCTAACAGTTTACCTCTAGTCCTGGTCAAGGGCTGAACAAATGGGATGCTGAATTACTGCCTCTCACTAGAATGTGATTCCCTAATCACATTTTCTGGTCTAAATGCTTGTATTCTGAAAACCCTTAGTAGTACCAGTCCTCTAGCAAGCCTGAGTGAGAAATCAAGCAACTGCTTATTTCCCAGACCACCTTTAAGCTCAAATTAAGTATATGTCATCCCCTGTACGGTGGGAAGCAGAAAAGACAGATATCTTTGCACCAGCCTACAATCATTCTGGATCCACTGCTTTGTCTTTTGAATGAAGAAAATTTCAGCTCTCATGAAACAAGTACAAAAGAGACAGAGTCAAATCTGCTTATAGGTGGAAGCTCGATTTACTTTCATTTATCTTTTATTCATGTCATGAAATCAGCAAACAATCAGGTACAATTCATCCAAGTACTTAAAATATTTTCCTTTTACAAGTAACCTGTGCATTTCATAAATAATAATCATAATCCTTACTTAATCTGGCAAGAGGTTTTCATCCTTTCGCATACTGAAATTTAATATTATTGTAGAGTTATTCGCCCATTTCCTAGTGACTGAATCTGCAGCATTCCGAATTTAACTATGGAAGCGGAATTCTTGCCTTTCAGGGTTTATTTACAGATTTTGCCAGATGAATGTGTAACCTGTGAACTATAATTAGGGATTACCAGCTGTTACCAGAAAGCCTGGAATGCACACCTTACAAGCTTTGAACATATTTAAAAATCACTACTGGTAATCCTAAAATATTATTAAACCACCAGGAATGGAATATCGTATGTTTAAAGGTGTATTAACCCTTTAGTTGCTATAACTATAGCATACGCATATAGAACGCGCATGCAGACCTTTGAGTCTCTGTGATTTATATAAGCACAGATTAATTCAGGTGTCATCAGCTCAATATTGTATTTCCTTGTTTGACCAGTAAGAAGAACTGGAAATCTCTGATTTTTTTTTTTGTTTTGACTGATTGAAAATAATTATTTGGAGCCTGAGAGAGACAGCCTTGGTCTTTTCTTTATGTATGTACCTCAAAGAACCACAGTGCATGGAAGAGGACAGAATTATCTCAATCCATTCCTCCATGTACTGCAATAATTACCTATTTTCTAAAAAACTTCAATTTAGTATGTTTATTCCATTTCCTATGGTATTAATTATATGTGTTATTCTTACACAGGTTTTGTTCCAAAAACAATTTAGACATTTTGAAGATTTTCCAAAATCAAATCTTTGTAGAGTACCTGGACATTTAGCTTGTTTAAAGACAAATTTCCTTTGCATGCAAGCAAACAACGTCCTCCGTCCCCTCTGTACCCCTTCCCCACCACACACCCAAATTAATGTTTAGACCAACTGGAAAAGCCAATTCTGAATTATAAGACTTTGAGAAGAAACAGATTTTAGTATATGGACAATTGTTTTAATATTTGGGTTCATAACCAGCTCAAGCACTATTTGACATAAAATACCTCAATGATGTCTTTACCACTCCCCACAGAAAGAACTAGTGAAAGACCTAGTTTTTACCATACATAAAATTCCAAGTTCAGAGAGATAAGAGTTCTAAATCTCAGTATTAGTTAAGGGAAGTTTATGTCTACAATTTCACAGACATCACACAAGCTTTAACCAGACAGCACACCTGTCTAAATGACCTCTTCAAGCTACAGAAAAGCTTAAAAGAATAAATAGAAGAAAAATATAAACAATTTCAGAATAAATTAGAAAAAAAAAAAAAAAAAAAAAA
>NDXB01011640.1:10618-20638 GCA_002631895.1 Agapornis roseicollis | reverse complement strand
TTATTAAAAAAAAAAAAAAAAATAAAAAATATTTTTTTTTTTTTTTTTTTTTTTTTTTTTTTTTTTTTTTTTTTTTTTTTTTGCAAAAACCTCAGTCTTGAACAGGGAGGAAATCAGATCACTTCACAAAATAAACCACTTGGTTATTACACAAAATAACGCTTACCCTCTTGCACTCTCAAGTAATTTGCATGAGCAGGCTCAGCTGCACAGACAAAATCACAGCAATCCCTTCATCAGTCCCTGGAGTTCCTGAAATTTGTGAACCAAGAAACTCTTGTGTGGACCTGGTGTTTCTCAAGGGAGAGAAAAATTCCAGTTCTGAACAGGAAAAAGCAATATGCTGTGTATTATGATATAGACATCTTGCAGCTTTCTGTGTTTGCAGAGACAGAAGCAAACATGCGACACACAGATGGGGTATCAGAGTAGCCTCTATAGCTGTTGCATGTGGTTTCTGGCTAAACGGATATTTTCCTTACCATGATACTGGGAACACTGAAGCCCAAAGCACATATGAATTGACAGCCAACACAATGACTACTTTAGCTGTTGATTTTTATCTAATAGAACAATTAGGAATATATTTGTTGAATTTACTCTTACACACTCAGAAAACAGCTTTTATCTTCAATCCTCTCAGTCTGACTCCCTCAAATACATATGTGCATATATCCATGGATTTGTTTGGTACGCATGTCTGTAAAATAGCACTTCACTTTCAATACTGCTCTCATCAAATCCTAGGAGGAATATAAACAGGAGCAAGTCCCCAGCCTGAGGAGAGGCACTCACTGCTTGGGTGGCACCCCATGACCCAGCAGATGCAGATGGGCAGATATGGGGGTCCAGTGTTCCTCTACGGCAGCCCAAGTGCTGCAGTTTGTTTTACTATAGGGCTGCTGTGAGACTCCCAGTTTTATGGTATTAATACAACCTCACAAGGAGTCATTAATGTTTTTTAAAAAATTAAAAAATATTGTAAATAGAAAAAAGGAAAAATTATTACGCTTTGGAAAAAAAAGGATGCTTTGTGCAGATGAAATCACTGCTTGCCTTTCCTTTGTGCTTTGCATCGTGTTGGAGGGAAGCACCTTCCTGCACCCCAGCAGGGTTTTAACAAAAGTACCCATTGTGCCTGCTAATCCTAAAATAAAAAAGTTACCCAGCTCACAAGAGAACATAACACTGCAGGAGAGCATAGTACTGCACCCTCAGGTGTAGGCCAGCAGCCATGGGCAGCCTTGGCAGCTGAGGACACCAACCATCACCTTCCTGATTGGAAACTTTCCACATGCAGCTTTATTTGGAGTAGAACAAAATTTCTCTCAATCCCACCAAATCCTCCTGGTTTTCCTGTTAAATCAGTCCTTCTGTCCCCATCTGCCACAGCCCATCTTCCTCTGCAAAGGGAGGCTGCTATGGGGCCAATGGGCTTGTGGGGAGCAGATGCCCAGCTTGGGTAGCACCAGGGGGGCCATGGCAGGGACCCCAGCTGGGCTCCCCAGGACAAGGCACCCTTGGACAGCTTGACCCCACTGCCACAGCCCTGCAGAAACATTCTTGTCAATGCATTCCCTGGGGCAAGCTTGTCACAGGAGTACAATTAAGAGCAGAAAAGGTCTCCAAAATCTGTGATTCACTTCTGATCAAAGGGACAGGTAAAGCCAAGGAGCAGACAGGAATAGCAGCAATGGGATGTGTGGAAAAAAAAAAAAAACTCTGTCACCATGGCATAGTCCCCTGCACCCACTCTGTTCCTTCCTTGGCACATGTCTTAGAAGAGCACTATATTTATGCCTTCTGCTCTTCTCCCCTCCAGGTGCCTCTTTACCTTTTTCCAATCGACATCTGTAGGGCTGGTTGACTAGACATTTCACTATGCTGGAGATGTTTCCCCTGCTTTGTTCTTTTTTCTGCATAAGCCAGAGGTGGTAGAAGCGAAAAACATTGCACAAATCATTTTGGCAATCCCTCCAGGAGGGATAAGATTGCTGCCTATTGCAGGTTTATCGGTTCTTTAATTAATACCTGTAGGATCAATTTTCAAGAATCCCTCATAGCCTTACTTGGGATGTTCCTTGAAAGGCTGAAGGCAGCCCAGAATATTTCCTCTAATATTCAAATTAGTTTTTCTCTTTATCTTCATTCTACTGCTCTTAATTATATCATAGCTTCTATGGTGTGACTGAATCCTTGGTTTTCTTCCATATACATCAAATTATGTTATTTTGCATTACTTTGCTCCTTAGATGGTATCCTGCTAAGCATATAAAATTTACCAGAACTCCTTATGTTTACCTCTATAAAGTGGCTGTTCCAGGCCACTTTGTTTCTCTGTTATCAGTATTCTTCAGGTCACTGATATCTTTACAAGATATCCCAAACACAAGCACATGAGGATGCATACAGTATCAAGGCCATGCAATACCACTAGGAAAGTCTGAGGGCAGCTAATCTAGGGAGAAATATACAGCTTTAAAACCTCAAGCAGTTAAACCAAGACCTAGTCTATGGTTTATTCGCTCCAGGACATGTTCCAATGAATGCAGCCCTAACCTATGCTAGCCTTTCTTCCTGTTCTATCAGATTGATTGCAGATCAAAGGTAATTTGATAAAAACAATCTCAACACTTTTTACTACATAATTTCTTGCTATATCCCTCTCAATTTGGAGCATGATGCCAAACAGGTTTGTTCTCATATATATTAGTTTGAATTTTTCCACAGTGTATTTCATTTTATTTTCAGCTTAAGAGTCAAATCTGGAATTTTACTTGATAAACCAGATTTTGTCCAGAAGCAGAATTGGAGTGGAGAAGATAATGCAAAAATATGCAAGAAATAAATTTTGGAAGTATATTCATTCATATTAAAAACAAACTTCCCAGTTATGTTAGCATTCACAATACCTTTGCCTTCGTACAAATATTATTGAAACTGAGTTTCATAAGATTTTCTCTGAATGCTTGGGAAAGCCAATCTGAACTTTCTGTACATGATCATTCACACCGCAATCATTAGGAGGGTTATGTTCATCTACTTGAGAAGTAAAAATAATGCTGTACACTTTGTGGCAATCTGGGCCATAGACTATGCAGAGAAGTATAGAATTCAGTTACTTTGACTACAGGACTGAATACAAAATGAACAAACAGCCTGATAGTTACTGCTAAATATGGAAATAGTTAACTAAAGAGCAAGTAAAGTTCATTAAACATTTAATAAAATTATTTTAAAACATGAGAGAGTTTTAATAATAAAAAACTGTATGCAAATACTGTGAAAAGGAAAGGAAAAAAAGATATTGAGATACAGGAAAGATACTATTCCTGGAGATGTGCATACTTCCTTCTGCAAGAGGTTAAGTTGGGCTACACAGTGTTAGACAACAACCAGATATGAAGCTTCTGAGATATGAAGTGATAAGACTGGGGGATAACAACTTGATCTACTTCATTTGGATGAGAAGTATGAGAAATAGACAGGAGGAAAATCTTAATTGAAGTCTGGGCAAGCAGTATCACATGGAGTTTTATAGCCATAGGAGATACCCAGCCAAGTGCCATCATGCCAAGGAGCACATTGATGTTCAGCAGCTAGTTTGACCTTGCTGGCATTGCAGGCATCCTGTAACTACCTCCCTTTGACCTTGCTTCCCACCTGGGACATAGGAGCAGGAATGAACCCTGCTCTGGATGCAGCTCAAGCTTATTTCCAGATGCAGGGCCCAGATTTCCAAATTTCTCTTCAGGGTGCCTGTACTCTGCTTACCTGAACAAGCTGGTGGACTTAAATAGCTTTCTTGCTGCAGCTGAAATCCTGTTTTAAAGCAGCCATGCTTTCTGGAATAATGCAGCAGAAAAAATGTGAAGCAAGTTTTTCTGTCGGATTCAAGGCTTTTCTTTCAACAGAGGCAGCCCAGCTGTATCCTGAATCCCAGCATACAGATAGTATCATCATGTTACCATTCTTCTCTGTTTAAAATGGACACTGGATACAGAGAACATATCTCTCAAGCCATTATAGATACTATATCCTGTAACAGGATACTATTTCTATAACATCTCAAAGGGGTCATAAGATACCACTTTCTTACCCTTCTTATGTGACCATTGTCAAATAACGTATAAGCGAATTTGTGGGTTGCTCTACATGTGGAGGGAAATACCTTTTTCCTATAAATCCCACTGTTTCCTCAGTGAAACAAAAGAAGACCCTATTTATTTAGGTGCTCAAATAAACTCAAAGGCCTTATCTCTTTAGATGCTTTTAGAAGGTGCCTGAACACCCTCCAGGCTGAGAAAAGAATAAACCAGCAACCTCTGGAGAAGCAGCTCCTGAACTAGAGTAATATTGACTTTAATGGAGTTATGCCTACATGCAAGATGTGTCCTGTAGTTTTCTGTCTTGCCAACCTAGCAGGAGTGCTTTGCATTGTCATACAGGCAATTCCAGATTTGATTTTCATTTCCACTTCCCCATGTCAGATAAAGGTGCCAAATCTACTTAAAGATAGTGATCAAACCTGCATTCTTACTCCCAACCACATTCTCAGCTCATTCAACCTTCAAAGACCAGTGTACCCCACTATGAGGTCAAATTGGCAGGTGCTCTAGGAAAAGGCCTGGCAGGATGAGAAACACCCTGCTCATAACAATCCAGAATCTGCCAGTTATTGTAGCAAAAAGTCTAGGAAAACCAAAGCAACTCTTAACTTGTTCTGTGACCTGTCTTGCTCTGTGCAATACAGTGCTGGGAAAAATCCTTGCTTGGAAGCCTTGTTGATAGCACATAGATTAATCACATAGGTGTGCAAGGAAATAAGTAGGTGCTCAAATTCTTCAGTTATGCAATGAATTTCCCAATGCAGGCTTCCTCCACTTTAATACCCACAATCTGTTGATTTCTTAATTATGAACTGAAAACCCTCTTGCTATCAGTTATAAACATAACAAGCAGGCTGCTGTTTAACTTCAAATTCCATGCCACTCATACAAGTTGTAAGTTTAGTCAGCTTAGTATCTCTGAAATGAAATATTTGCTGGCAGGAAAATGGAAGGTTATCTCATATTAAATGAATACATAATGATATGACCTGCTAGTGAAAATTCCAGCCAGATGACTAGTGTTACTCTTGTAATGCCATTAAACAAATCCACAGTCATAAAGAGTTTCTCAGCGTATTTCAGACAGTAAAAATGCATGAGGAAAGAGACCCTTGTGATTAAGGAACAGATCCTAAGGTTCTGACCTCTGTTGCTGGTTTTGTCACATATTGTCTGGGTGACCTTTACTAAAATAACCACCTCTCAGTGTGCCTCAACTCCTACTTTGTAAACTGGAAATAACTAAACATTCTCATTTTTATAAATATACAGGAGTGTCTTCAGTAGAGAAACTGTAACTAGCATGTTTAAATAGGGGAGCCTCAAAGAAAGACTGAGATCTTCTGACATTTAATAGAACTAACCTGCAAAAAACAGTAAGAAAATTATCACTGTTTTCATCTGGGATGGAGAAGTTGCCAACTGTGGAAGTTAGTAAGCTGCTAAATGACTTATTTTATTTGATGCATTTGCTAATGTCAGTGTTTCAGGCAGACTGATGCATTCGGCAGCTGAGGTGTTTGCTTCTGCCTTGCTCTCCTGCTCTGAGAACCAGCCATCCTCCTCCTTTCCCTGCCCTCCCCTCAGGTCCTTTACCTCTGTCTCCTTCCTATGTCTCCTTTGCTCTATTTTAAAGACTGTCAAGGCTACAAGAGGTTCACGTTTGAGAGCTTCTGACGCACTCAGAAGTCATAAAAAGAGGATGTCTGCCTTCTGCTGAGAAGCAGATAATCTTTCATTCTTCTTAGGACAGCAGTTCTGTAAGAACTTGCTTTTACACACCTTGACAACTACTGGGATCAACAAATCTGTGAGAAGGAAAAGCTGTTACCAAAAATACCTTTAAAATCTGACTGGCATCTCTTTTTTTTATTTATTTAAGGAGGAGGAATGGAAAACCTAGCCAAATCCTTTCCTTACTTGACAGACATGCTGTAGGAAAGAAAAGTTTCCAAAAATGAAGCTCTGTTGAAAGGCAGTACAACACCTCACAACTACAGCAAGTGGCAATAGGCACCGTGCAGGAAAACAAGTTTGTCTTGAGTTCATGAATTGACAAACTGGTTTCTTGTAATAATTATGAATCATCATAAACTTTAAACTTCTAACTCATTATATATTATTAACTGCTAATTCAGCTCTTCTCTTTCTTGTCTTTTGTCTCTTGGGAGAAATGGGAAGGCGTTTCAGAGCTTCCTTGGAACCTATGCTTTACAGTTCATTACTTCAGTGCTATTCCCAGGAGCATCTAGTTACCATCTCAAACAGGGTTATTACTCTAATTTAGAATGGTATTAACAATTCTGTTAATCCATCTATGCTGCAAAAAAATGTGTCCAGATAGTAACTGCACACATCGACATGGAAGTTTTTATAGCAGAAATATGCTTTCATATCTACTATTCCAAGCTTTCAAGGGCTGGGTAAAACTGTGTCTTTGTCATTGACTTGAAATAGGAAGTAGGATATTTACTAAGCAAAGGGAAACCTTCTTGGGAATACATGCTCTTAATCAAACCTCACACTTATGCCAGAGGATCAATGTCATAGAGCAGCTGAAGTTGCATTTCAGTAAGTGCCAGGCATTCTCAGGTTCATGAGGCCTTCTGTGGCCTCAGCAATGTCTACAATCTGTAGCATCATCTAAGTAAGTAAAATGTACAAACAGAAGTAAACAAAAGCCATGTATTGTCTTTCAAGAATAATTACTTATAATCTGAAGGTAGAGTCTGTAGTTTTCGCATCTTAAAAACCTTGCCACAAGAGTTATGCTTACAAAAGGCCATCCCCTGCCAATCAAATCGACCAAGTAAAGAGTATAATTTTCAATAATTCCAATAATTTTATAGAAGAGGGAGCAACACCTAGGACCCAGGTCTTACATGAGCTTAAGCATCTGATCCCAAAAGGTTTAAAATTTATGTTCCTAAAAACTATAGAGGCACACAACCTGGAGTGTTCATAGGGTTAAAATTACATGTTTCTGATGAGATAAAACTTCTAGATTCTTTCACTACCCATATTGCTTTGATAGCAGTAGTTGTTCATGGTACACAACACTTGAAGGAACTGAAAAGTGTCTTATGGACTTGATTTCTCTGGATCTTGAATGAAAGAGTATAACTCTTGCAAGCAACCTATTTAGATAGTTATTAAGCTTAATTATAAGTGCTTATCCTGTCCTTTTGAAATCAGCAGAGGCATAATCAACCTTCTAACCAAAAAAGAAAAAACCCCAACAAAATAGAAAAATAATTGAAAAAAAAAAAAAATCCCACAAAACCTCATTGCTTCCCAGTGGCCATTTTTCAAATTAACACATGAAAATGGAAAGAATTATTTGGACTGAGGAATATAAACTTAAATTACAACTAGGGCAACATTATTCAGGCTAATGACACAAGCAAGGACATCTATCTACAGATCAAGGAACAGAAAGCTGGCCTACAGGCTAATGGACAGGTAATTTCTGTTACATCAAGGCAAAGATCAACCTCTTTCATATAATTGTCAGTCTGTTCAGATAATCCATAATACAACCCAAACAGGAAAAAACACTAGTTGCAAGAAAGCATTACCTGTTTAAAACTGCCAACACAATTAGTCAAACTTCTTCATTTCAAACTCTGTATGTGTTTATCTGAATCTAAGTATATCCATGAGAGAAAGTAGTTCCTATGGTATGTAACAAAATGCTATGCTTCTATTAAAGCTGGGTGAAAACACAGTGGAAATGAAGCTTGTTTATCTCATTATTACTGTGTGCTTCAACTGTATCATGTCACAGCCTTGCCTACCTGTACCAACACTTCTGTAATTGATTCCTAAAAGTCCTCATATGCTATGGCTTGCAGTTCCATTTAAATGCAGATGTGGACTAACGGAAGGGCTGCACATTTCTGAGCAGAAACTCAGGGAACATACTACTTGCCTATTCAGTGATCTGAATGCTTTTATTCTTTTTCTTAACAGCCTTTATTTTGTTGTGTGTATTTTTTTCTTTTAATTTAAACAACATGGGTTTTTTTTCCATGCTCTGTTAAAAGAGGAAGGGGGGAAAGAGCTAATTATATCTGAAGTGTAACCATGGCTCTATTAAATAGGTAGCAGTTATGGGCTATTGATCGCAGTTCACAGGAAAAGCTTGTCATGTAGTGTCAAGAGGTTAATGTAATTACAAGAGCGGGCAGCAGGATCAGCTGTGCCCTCGAATAGGCGAATAACTAAAAGCTGCTTTAGAGACACATAATGTTGTCAAAGCATAAATAATTCATCCCAGCATTTGAGAAGAAATTACTGCTCCGTTCCAGCGTATTATTCAACCATTAAAATCCTCCCCTTATAAAGTCTTTTGATGTAGTCATATTTTTAGTTCTAAGAGCAGTTTTGGAGCATTCAGCTTTTATTAAGCCTTATATTGTTCAGTTTTCAAAGTAGTAAAAAGGATATGAAATGGACTTGCAATTTGTTTAATAACTGAATTGCCATTCAGATAAGAGGGAGAAAGCTGTGTGGATTTATGGAGTGCCTGTACAGTGCAAAAAGGAAGCCGTGGCTTGATGTGATGGAATTCCAAACTCCCTTAAGCTGGCCAAAATTAAATGGGCTTCAGCTATTTACTAGCACTGATAGCTGCAGCAGTCTTCGCAGCATTTGGTGACACATTTCCTGAGAGCCAGCTAAGTAGGAGATCCATGAGAAGTATCTGTGTGCCCAGCTATTTGCCTGTTTACAGCCTCTTGACTCCAGCTCTCTGCTTGTCCTTATTAAAGTCTGTGGCAATTCAATATTGAATGACTTGTACTCTTCGCATTTGTAGCCTGAGCTGTCTTGCTGTTGGTTGCAACGTCTACAGTTGCCCATGTTTGCTGTCAGGGTATGGTGTTAATTTATGTTAAATTGCAAGAAAAGGACTCTATGTAATAGCTTCTCTACCAGATTGCAGCTAGCCCCATGCAGATGGGTAGTTCTGTGGAATGACAGAAAAAGCAGGACAGGGTGTTGCAAGGAACTGCTCTCTTCTCAACCTTGGCTTCCCCATACCAAGTTAATCTGATGCTCAGGCACTTGTGTTACTCAGCCAAAGCCTCCCAAACTGCCCATCAATAACTCCTAACTGAAATTCCTATTTAAGTTTGCAAGTAAAGCTTTGGGGCCTCAGCCCATCTATTCACAAAGTTGGGGTTGCTGTGAATTTGACCACACACATAAAAGAATAAAATGTAGAAAATGAATACATCATTTTTGATGTTGCTGTTTAATTTTTATTTTAATATTCAAGCAAAAAAACAACTGTTTGAGAATAGACTAAGCAGTTAAAAAAGTCTAAGGAGAATGGACGAGAAAACAAGCTTTCATTTCCAAAAGGAAAGCTGCCCTTTGTACACATCCCCAACCAAGTTCTCCCCACCATAATTATTTGTCTTACTGTTCTGCTAGAGCTTAGCCCACATTTTTCCCCTGCCCACAAACATAGCTAGGGATAGAAAGCTGCAGCTGGAGTCATAAGCCTTACCCTCCCCTCTGCTAACAGCGCTTCTACAAGAACACTGCCAGTATTTTGCAGTCTATAGCAAGCTTTCAGATAATGATGGCTGTCGACCACTGTTCATTTCTTACAAAATGAACTGGCAGCCTTTATACAATTGTATACAGGGTATACAATTACAGAAAACAATCACAGAATGAAATACTACAGCTCTCGGAAACGATAGGGATTGGCAGCAGTCTGACCAAGAAAGGAATAAAAAAAAAACAGTTACAAAGTACAGGAAAAAAAAGGAATATAAAACAGAAACTAAAGATAAAGCTGGAAAGACCACAATTGAATGAAATGGAAGCTTAGAAACAATATCAGAGGAAAGGTTCATCAGCAGAAATAAAAACAGAAAAACAAAAAAAAAAAAAAAAA
>NDXB01011640.1:0-10485 GCA_002631895.1 Agapornis roseicollis | reverse complement strand
AAAAAAAAAAAAAAAAAAAAAAAAAAAAAAAAAAAAAAAAAAAAAAAAAAAAAAAAGAAAAAAAAAAAAAAAAAAAAAAAAAAAAAAAAAAAAAAAAAAAAAAGAGAGAGAAACCATGCAGAAAACAAAAAGATAGAGATTCTCCGTTATATTTTGCCTTATGAAAGACGTTGAAACACCACTATTCTGGCATACCTGTTACTCTTCTGGCTTATTTTCAAGAAATGAAAACAAAAGTGAAGTCCTACCAAAATCTGATATTCTAATCTTACATCAGCTTTTGAACAGGATATCCCCAAAGGTGGAACATTTTGACAACAGTACGTAACGAGACTACATTTCTATGATAAAGAACAAGGTTTTATCCAGTAATTTCTTTACAAAAACAAGAAAAAAAAAAACAACAACAACAAAAAAACCACAAACAACCCAATCCAACCCAAACCCCACAGATTTTCAGAAAAAAAAGACTCAGAGCAAGTAAGTTGGCCCTTACAATGAATATCTTCATCTTTGAGCCACATATATACTACTTTTCCATCTCTACTCCCTGCACACTAGTGTACAGATGTTTGCTGTATTGAAGGCAAATTGTCTTGGCTTTGTGTGTATCTGTGTGGTGTTGACAGGGGGATTTTGATGCTTCTTGAACCAGTTCATTCCGAGCCTGAGTAACAAAGCCAAGTTTATTCCTAAGGGAAGCTGCATTTAGTATCTTAAATTTACTGTATGCGTGAGATATTTAAGAATGTGTCAATATGATGTATACACAGATTACAGTTCCACAGAGTTAAATAGAAGAGTAGACAGTGTTTGAAACTGCAAAACCAAGCTGCATTTAGGTTGCTATTCAGGCAACCAGAAATCAGAAATGATGGTTCAGAAGTTACAAACCATGGAAAAAATACAAAAGATACAAAAAATAGGAGCTTGATATTGTTTTAGTGTTTTCACGTCCCTTAGGGTTTGTGTGCCTGTGGCACCTCTGAAATCACGTCAGTGTGCATAGGGAGAAGCTAAAGGCCAATCCCATGTTGTCACTATCAGGTGGAGATTTACCCCAGCTCAGGACTGTACTTCTTGTCATTCCTGTCATTAAATCTCATCACCGCCAATCAGCTGGCCTGGTTCACACCTTACAGTAACGTCTGGCTTCCTTGAACTTACCCTGTGATAAGCAAGGATCAACACTTGCTTCCTGCACATGCCATGTAGTAAAAATGAGATTTATGCATGTGATCCTGCGTTTGGTTAACAGTAGCTCAGTTGTCTGCCTGACTATGTGAGAACACATCATTCATTGCCATAGGTTTGAAGTAGACTCAAACCCTTCTTAGGAAAACAAGGTAAACCATGAGGTTTTCACCTGGGTTTGATTTAAAAAATTGACAATTCAGTAGTTTTGAATAATATCTGTCATAGAACCTAAACCGTGAAAAGTAGACAGAGGCTTGTTCAGAAGTTTCTTGACAAGTTCTCCAGAAAGCTCATTCCACATTTCTAGTTCATCAACCAGACCGAACCCCATCCTTCCCACAGGGGAGCACTGGCTGAGCCGAGTGCTTTTACTATTAAGGGATTCACTGGGTGGCTGAATAAAATTGCACACAGGTTAAAAATCTTTCTTCTTTTGAAGACAATGATAAAGCTCCCAGTGGGCCTGGGATTTAATGTGAGGATTAGAGCTGCTGTGAATCAATCCTCTACCAACTTCAGAGGAGTTAGGCCAATTATCACCAGCCAAGGGCACAGCCCTTTCATCCTACCCAGAAAGCAATAATATCCATTATTGTTTTTCCCAGCCAGCACTCTGCCATTTTTCTGCACCACAATTTCCCCTCCATCTCCCACCTTTTCAATTTCTCAGTTCTGACTTTTGACTTGCAGAGCCCTCTGAACCCTTAAAAATATTTGTTCTCTGAAAAGTAATACAAGAAAAATG
This sequence comes from Agapornis roseicollis, assembly GCA_002631895.1. Classification (NCBI taxonomy): domain Eukaryota; kingdom Metazoa; phylum Chordata; class Aves; order Psittaciformes; family Psittacidae; genus Agapornis; species Agapornis roseicollis. The sequence continues at coordinate 8,543 of NDXB01011640.1, read as the reverse complement.
CTTGGTTTTTTGCTTTGTCAGGAATTTGCTTTACTCATGTCCAATTAAAACAAAGACAAAAAGTAATCTTCTCATCTTCAGCAAGGAAGGAGCTGGGGATTTTAAAATATACAAATCTAGAGAAGTAACAGCACACACTGCCAGCCCCAAATCAGATGTGCATGGAAGGATGTATGCAATGCATTACAAACATCTGCTCCACATCTTGGGCCACTTCCAGGGATGTCTTGAGCCCACTGTCCATATTCTGAACTCTTTAACATACAACAATCTTCTCATTCTTAGATTATCTTTTGTTTTGATAACTAGTAAATAGTCATGCATTTTTAATTCATCAGAACAAAGCAAACACTATTAATTTATGACTTCACTTTTCATTCTGACAACTCTAAAAATGAGCAGATTCTCCTCCTTAAAAAGCTTTGTATCATGCTTTTTTTCCACTTTTCTTGTTACAAAGTTTTTCTCTGCTCCTTTTCTCCTTCTCTTTCTTGGTTTCCTCTTTGTTTCTCAGCCTGGCTGCAGCTCTGCCCCAGCCACCTCCTACTTTTAGACAAGCTTTTCAAAGCCTGGAGCCCAGACTGAAGCAAAGACAACCTCCTAACTCATCAGGGCTGCACAGATTTATACCTGCTTACAATGCTTGGTCTGAACTAAAGTGCTGTAAGACAAACTGCACTAGCTCTGTGCTGTTTCACGCCAAGGAAACCGCAGCTGACTTCTAAAGCCTTCTTTAAGGCTGCTTTGCACTTCTGGAAATCTGGGCCATAGAATATTAACAGGGTTTTCAGTTTTGTACATTTTTTTTTTTTTAAATTACAGTTTGCACTGAGAAAGTTTGATTGATTCAGGCAACATAAAAAAAAACAATGCCATACAACTTGGTTGCCCAGTCACACACTGAATTTAAAAAAGCAATGAATCACAGAGGACAGTTCATGAGCTGAATGCTTGGCTGTGCTCTTCAGCAAATCCATTAAAACAATCCAGTTTGGATTACAAAATGATATATCAACAAAAAGAACAACACTGTAATATTGAATGTTATCTACAAATGAGGACACAGATGAAATGCAGCTGCTTTAACTGGTTCCCCCTTGAACCAAAGCCCCAGAACACAATACTGATGCCGAAAAGAAAAAGCTGCAAGATGAAACAAATGAAGCAACACAGCTCCAATCCCACCAATACTGCCCTAGGTAAATACTCAACTGCAAGTCACCTCATCTGCAGGGATGAATGCTAGCTAATGCAGTTACATATTGAAGAGGCATGGGTTTCTTGCATAGGCTCAAACTTTACAATGAACACAATTTGTTCACAAATAAGACCCCCAGTTGCTCAATTTAAGATTCCATATGCTGTTCCTGCTGATAATGAGATATTAAAGATTATGGGATAAACCAACATGTCATTGTGATTCAAAAAGGTAAGCTTGTAAGTCCATGGAAATCCCTTTTTAATACTAGCAGAAAAGGCTTAGCATTAGCATAAGTTTACTCAACAGTCAATAAAAATCAGAACAAGGGTCAATGAACAAAAGATTTATATTCCAGCAGGAAAATAAGACTTAGTGTTACAGAAATCATCTGGTCACCTGTCCTGTGCTAGGAAGATGTTCAGGTTACATGAATGCTTAGAATTGCCTGGGCAGTCCTGTGTCTGTTGACAATACCAAATACAGCTTCTCAGTGACACAAAGGGGCAAATTCATCCTCAGAACACAGAGCACACAAATAAAAACATGCATGATGTTGAACAACTGCTCTCTTTGTGAGCAAAGGGAGGAAGCATTCCAGCACCCGACAGCTCATTGTCTTTATTTCCTCAATAATTTAAGTAGACCAGCTTTTCATTTATTCTTGAATTATATTTGTATCTGCATTAGATACTGTAGTGATGCTCTCTGGATGTATGTCATTATGACAAGCATGAGCCTCTCCAGTCCTGTAATGACAGCAGAGCTGCCAGGAAATCATAGTGCATTCAGGACTTGGGAAAATGGAAAATCCTCACCAGTGGCAATTTAAGAGTGAGGGATGAGGGAGGTTTAATGACAGCAGAGAAAAAAAATGACATAAATGGGAGCTGGAGAATTGGAAATATGAATCACTTCGGGCAAACATAGGAAGATAGCAATAAAAAAAACCCAAAACAAAACTAAAAAAGCCCAACCAACCCAACAATAAACAACAAAACAATAAACCAGGACTGTATAAGACAAACTTTGACCTGCAGTTGTCTGCATCAAGAATGAGCCCACTGAGGGACTGAAGACTCAAGCACAGGTGAAGAAACCCAGTACTGGCACAGCAGATAACGCTAAGAGGATTAGCTACCAGTTAATGCAATTTTTCAAATGAAAATGTGCAGGTTTCTGGAAAGGAGAATTTCAGGTAAAGCCTGCCAAGTATACCTAGTGATTCCACTGACAGTCCAGGCTAGGCCCTCGTTTTATTTATTGCTGTATCTGGTTTCTTTGATTAAACAATACAAATCTGATCTCAGACTCACAACTGGCCCTATTCACTTCTGGAACCCAAACCAAGCCCATTCAGCTTTTCTTCTTCTGCTGTGAATCAACTATCTCAGTNTATTGCTGTATCTGGTTTCTTTGATTAAACAATACAAATCTGATCTCAGACTCACAACTGGCCCTATTCACTTCTGGAACCCAAACCAAGCCCATTCAGCTTTTCTTCTTCTGCTGTGAATCACAAAAGCTTATTTCAGCTATCTCAGTGTTTGACAACAATTAACTTTGTGAGGGGACCATATCGGTTTTCTGCAAAACTATAACCTAAAAATAATATGCCTCTGCTTCCAGTTAAAATACATACACACACAGAGCATGATTCTACAGGTGTTTCTGATTTAAGCCACACTTGTTTGTCATTTGCTGCTTTCCCCAGCCCTTCAGTAAGCAAATAACCAACTAAAGGGTTTGCTATAATACAAAACATAACCAACACTGAATCACCAGCCAAAGCCACCAGATCTGGTGCTTCCTAGCTTCTGATCCCAGAAACATTGTCTCTCAGGAGACCCCTAGACACACAAGGCTCAGGTCCCTCCCTGGCTGAACCTGGAAGCACACAGTAATCAAGAAGGGCTCTTGCTGCTTCTACAGTTGATTCATATAGAGGCAACATTTGTTTATCCTGATACCATAATAACTCTCAGACCCGCTGCCCGGCACAAAGAGGAAAAACTTACCTTGTAAATTCAGAGGACTGCCTCCATGTGAGCTCCTTCTCACCTTCCAAGCACTACAGGCTGACTGAGGAGCCAAGAGCATGAGAGCACTGCAATTGTGGTTTGCAATTAAAAGAGATGCCCAGCAGCTGGGATACACCTTGGGTAATTTCCACAGCTGGCAAATGCTAGATGCACAGTGACCACTGCTGGTTTTATCCACCTTGCAAAGATTATCATGGAGACAACCAGGTGCATTTACCACAGATTGAAGCAAACATAATGTAGTTGGAGTCAGAGTAGCAGAAAAATGCAATGGCAGCAGCATATGTGTCTTTTCTTCTTAACCAGACTACCCCTATGTACAAATAAGAAGTGGCCCCAGAGAAAGAATTTTACCAACTAATTGCCTATCATTTTAATATGTCATCAGACCCACCCAAACTCTTCAAGTCAAGCTCAGAGACAGATTGGTGCTTTGCTTATGTTCTTTCATAAGAACAAGGTTGGGGTTTCTGTTTGGTTTGGGTTTTGAATTAAAATGTTCCCAAGACATTTCTCACTGTTATTAAAGAGGCTGCACCAGGAAGAAGTCTGCACTTCACAGGGAAGTGATTGCTCCTCAGGTCTCTGCTCACTTGTAGCAAATATTCCTACATGTTCAGTAGCATTTATTAAAATGTTCTCTATTGATCCCATGGGAGCCCATCACCAGATATGCCTGAAAGCTGAGAGTGATGAGTGAGTCCTGCTGAATGAGGGCTTGTACCTTTGTTTGGACCTGAGTCACCTTTTGACATGTTGCTCTGTATCATACCAAAAGCATCCCTGTTTATTATGCACACTCGTTGCCAGCTGGAGTTGTCTTACTGTGTTGAAAATAAACAATAATGACATTAATAAGTGGCCCTAGAACACACACTGTCAGCAGCCTTGCTGTGGAAATTGTACTTTGGCACTTGACAAGTTCATTTTCAGTTGTGCAAGTAAAAGCAGTTGCCAGTGAATTAAAAACAACAGTAAAAACTGACATGGGTAATAAAAAGCCTATCTGCATTGCCTCCTAAGGGTGGTCCTGGGACAGGTAAGCCCATGCACATAGTGAACTTACGGTCATATCCTCCAGAGGATCTCTAGCTCTTGCATGTTGGCACACTTGGCATGTCAGTGCAATGCCAAACATAACTTCAGCAGTCATTCTGCCAGAGACACGGGTGGATTGGAGATGAGATGTTCAGCATTGCATCACGACAGGCAGCAAGAACAAAACTGTTTTCATGCACATGTGTGCGTATACAAGGCAATGTCATACACGAGAAGATACAAACAGATTTTGTACTACCTTGCTAGGATGAAAGAAGCCGCTTTTTGAAACCTCCACTGCTGGATGCTACCAGGTAATATTACAGGAACTTGTTACTGGCAAAAACTCCTCAAACTCTTTTCAAAGGATCCATCAACTTGTTCCTCCTACCATTTAAATTGTTACTAAGCAAGAGAAAATAACCACCTGCTCTAATCCAGCACAGCTCTTGCATACCCATCTGTATATTTTGCTTATAATTCTCAATACTGTTGAATTCAAACACAGGTTTAACACATAACTTACAAGTTATTCCCAGAATTGAAACAGTTGTGTGGACTTCCTTTGGTTTCAGAATAGCTCCTTCATAGAAATGCCACAGTCAATCAATTAAGCAAGCTAAAAGTAACCAGTCACCCACAGTTGATTGGATTTAGCAGTTGGTGAATGCTTTTTGTTCCTGGATCAACTACACCCACTTTCAAAGCTGATTAAAAATTTTTGATGATCTCTTCCACCTGTTCAGGATGACAAACCGGCTCCAAAACCAACCAGCTCCAAAGCTAATCGCCTCCAAAACCCTGGGTGAGTCAAAAGTAGCTCTTAGCAGGCTGCAGCCTGGTGTGAAGACAAAAGCAGGTGGGAAGTGAGGCAACACCTGTGTAATAAAAGTTTCTAGACATCAGGTTTTGAAGTTGGTGACACTGAGGAAAGCAGTATCCTTGGGCACAGGCAGAGTGGAGATGCTGCCTGCAAACACTCAGCAGCAGCCACTGGCCTGGGCTCTGCTCCCTGCCTCACTGTCGTGGTTTAAACCCAACCAACCACGCAGCTCGTTCACTCACTCAACCCCCCCTTTCTTGCCCTCCCCTGCTTCCAGAGAGATGGGGGGAGAATCGAAAGAATGCAACTTCCACAGGTTGAGATAAGGACAGTTTAGTAACTAAGGTATAACACAAATCACTGCTGCTACCACCAATAATAATAATGATAAAGGAAAAGAATACAGCATCTCATCAACCACCGACAGATAACTCGCGACACCCCACCAACCGAGTGCTGACCGACCAACTCCTCCAACCACCCCAAGAGAACTGGGCCTTCCGGATCACTCCCAGTTACCTCCTGGGCATGACGTGCTATGGTATGGAATACCTCTTTGGTCAGTTTGGTCCTGTCAGTACAGTCCTGTCCCTCCTTCCTCCCAGCCCCCCCTCCTCCCCAGCAGAGCATGAGGCTCACAAAGTCCTTGGTCAGGGCAAACATCGCTCAGCAACAACCAAAAACATCGGCCTTATCAGCCTTGTTCCCGGGTTAAGTCAAAACACAGCTACTAAAGAGAGGAAAAACTGACTGCAACTGCTGAACCAGTGCAGCAGGAAGTACCAGGAAAGTGCACGTGGTGTGGAATAGCATCGTAGTGGGTGAATCTTGACACAACGGCAACTGCGCTACTGGTGCTGCTCTAGAAATCAGAACCAGCTTATTAAGTGGTTTTCTCTCTATGAGGGATCAGCCCAGGCAGCAATTCATTTAATGTCATGAGGGGGCTGTTTAGGTTTCCATTTCTTTCCTCCATCTGTGGATGCAAGAAATCAAAAATAGTTGAATGATACATGGATGTCCTGTCCTTTCAACAGCCTTAATGGAGCATTCTGAGAGAGTCTGCAAGAATGACAGAAAAGGGTCTCTGAGGACATGTTGCAATCCTAACCATTTGGCCAAACAAAACCCATCTGCTGCTAGAATGTGAACCTGAAAACAAAGCTGACAAAGAGAGAAATTCGGGAACTCTACAGAAACCTTCCTCTGTTCCTGGATACCATAATTTTGCATTGTTAAACATGTACATCTAATATGAATAATGGCCACATAAAAAATAGATACAATAGACAAAATGACCTCTTTGGAATGTATTTTTCTGGTAAAACAAAATAAAAATTACCTAAAGTTTCATGTAGCTAAGGACTAGATCCTTAAACTGATGCAAGTCGGGGCAGTCCCAGTGAAATCGGTTTATACCACCCTTGGAAACAGATCAACTCATTTGTCCCTATTTTCTTATTGTCAATGTCACTTTGCCAGGCCTTTCACATCATGCTGATTCAATCAATCCAGCAGCCTCTTTAAGTGCAGAAAAACATCATCAGTCCATTTTATCCCTGTATTTTTTTCCAGAAGTATTTTTTTTCAAGGGATTTTTAACCAATCTTTCAGAAAAGTGAACGTAATCTTTCATACTTGTCATGTATTGCAAATCTGCTGGCTGGAAGGTCCCAGGTGAGCTCTCAGACACAGATTAATGAGGTAAGCAGATAAACCAAGCACTTCCTTGCTTCTCTGGGGACTGCCATGCTGAATTTTTAAGTGTTGAGTTTCCTGGTGATCCCATTGGCAAACGGCAATGAGCTGGCGCCGAACTCCACAGCACTCCTGAAAATCTGAGGCCAGGGGTTTTAAGGGACTTTTGGATTTAAACCCACTTAAATCTCTATTTCTGATGCCCACCCAGCTCCCATATTATCTATATTTTCAAGGCATATATAACCTGGTCAGCCACAGCTGCTGAACAGCCTGTGAACACTGATGCTGTCCTAGAACTAATGACCTACCCTCAGCCTTCAAATGAGCAGGAGCTCAGAGAGCATCTCCCAGTACAGGGGGCATGTATCAATCCCTTCTCTCACTGAAGGACCCTCCTGTACCTTCAACCCTGCTCAGGGTGACAGAAGGCCCAAGTGGAGAGATAACTTCTGTGAAAGCCACCATCCCAGTGATAGTTTGTTGTGAGAGAACTGCTTATGAGGGCCACAAGAGGCAGGAAGGAAGAAGGGCCTGCAAGGGCAGAACCTGCCTCGGGCAACTCTCATAGATACTGGTTTAGGACAAGGTCTGCAACAGGCTCAAAGGCAAGAGGCACCAGAGCAGCACAGCAAGTCCCTCGATAGCTTTCCAACCTCTCTAAGCTTACACAGCTTCTTGCTGTGAAGATTGGCTTTTGAAAAATTTCTCCTCCCCGATGATGATGGAGATGTTTTGGGAGCTTCATCAGCAAGACATTAACAAGCTGAAAATCCATCTGTGAAGCGGGATCTCATTACGTGAGCTGCTGCACCCCTTGGCTAAGCAGCTTCAAAGCATCATTAAAACATTGGCAGTAAGCACCTACCTGTACCTGTAATTGCCTAACAGCCCTGTATTGCCCTGCCCTGAGATCTTAGTTATTGACCCCACAGGAGGAAGGTTACCTTGGCTGAAACGGGAAGAGAGCAGGGTTCCTGATAGTAGCTTTGTTCTGCTGACCAGGACTTCTTTTGTATTTTAAAAACAGCCTTCAGAAAGTGAATGACAAGAAGGGATTCTACGGGTACATTGCAAATAAAAGACAGACCAGGAACAACGTAGGCCCCCTCCGGAAGCTATCGGGTGAACTGGCTACGCAGGATTTGGAGAAGGCTGCGGTTCTGAAAAACTTCTTTGCCTCAGTCTTCAATGGTAAAGGCTCTGACTGCACCACCCAAGTCTTGGAAGTCAGACGCAGGCACTGTGAGAATGAAGACCTTGGGCACACTATGGGAGAGGATGTGGCTCAAGACCATCTTAAGAACCTGAACGTGCACAAAACTGGCGAGTGAAGTTGCTAAGCCACTGTCCATCATATTTGAGAGATCATGGCAATCAGGTGAAGTTTCTGACGACTGGAAAAGGGAAATACAACCCCCATTTTCAAGAAGGGGAAAATGGATGACCCAGGGGATTACAGACCAGTCAGTCTCACCTCTGTGCCTGGCAACATCTTGGAGCAGATTCTCCTGGAAGGCATGCTAAAGCACATGAAAAACAACAAGGTGCTTTGTGGCAGCCAGCATGGCTTCACTAGGGGGAAATCCTGCCTGACCAATTTGGTGGCCTTCTACAATGGGGCTACGGAACTGATGGACAGGGATAGAGCAGTTGACATCATCTACCTGGACTTGTGCAGAGCGTTCGGCACTGTCCCACACAACATCCTTGTCTCTAAATTGGAGAGACATCAATTTGATAG